>JABUQX010059843.1:62500-69212 GCA_015478945.1 Trachelipus rathkii | reverse complement strand
GCCGCAGGGGCGGTCTAGAGTTCGCTGGGCGGACTCCTGACTCCACTTCGAAATAGCGCGTTTATCCTGTGTCGAAGCTTGTGACGCATTTAGATACTGTTCTACTCGGTTCTGTGGTGTTAGCACGAGAGGGGTCTCGTGGTTAAGCAGCTACTGTGTTTCTGCGGTTTGTGTGTGGTATCTCTGTAGGATGTATGAGTGCGTTTGCTCTCACTGTGTTTGAGTGCTGTGTTGCGGTGTCTTCTGTGTTTTGGGGTCTACTTTGTGTGTTTGGTGGGTCGTCTTGTCTCATGTGATCCGTGGAAATTTCTCGGGTTGGTTCGCTGTTGTGGCTGTTACTTTGTGCGTGGCTGGTGATGTTAATCTCCGATTGCGGTTTGGAGTGTGTATATAGGCCTCTTGGTGTCTATGTGGCGCTCTGAGTCGTGCGCGTGGCGTGGTTCGCCGCCGTACTGCGCTCTCTGGTGTGTGTGTGTGAGCTCTCTCTTAGAGGTTAGTATACACGTCCCTCCTTGTTATATTTGAGTCTGCGTCTCGTCCGGCTTGTTCGGAGTGTGGTAGGTTGTGGTGCGAGACGGTGGATTTTATGTATGCGAGGTGTTGTGTCAATTTGGGTTATTTTACGTGGTGTTTGGTTGGTTTCTGTTTGTGGTTATCTTAGTGTATCGGTCGGCTGTGTTGTTTAGTTTGTATTGTACGGTGGTTTGTCGTTTGTGTGCGGTAGTTGTGATTGGAGTTGGTAGTGTGTGGGTGTTGTCGTGGGTAGGTTAGTTAGGGTGGTTTGTTTTTTTAGTATATAATATATAATATATATATATATATAGTATTCTGAGGGGGAGTTCGGTTGAGTTGTGTGTGAGTTGTGCTAGGTGATTGCGTGTGGTTGGTTTGGTTTGGTTTTGTTGGTGGGTGTTGGTGTTTGTGATGGTGTAGGTATAAGTTATGTGTGGGTGTGTTCTTGTGGGTTGTGTTGTAGGTTATGTGTTACTTACCCGTAGTATACTGCCTCGTCGTATGGTTTCATATGATTAGTGAGGTGCCGAGGTATATGGATACGTGAGGTACGCTCGCTGTTTCGGTTGTTGTGTTAGAGAGTGATAAGAGTGTTCTAACGTGTGTGAGATGTATTATGACTTATGAGTGAAAGTAGAGAGTGTCTCGGTGAAGTGTGGGTAGAGAGAGAGGTGTATAGGAAAAGTCGTGTTTTTTGATTGATCGGAGTATCGTAGTGTATATCCTTATCTCTAGCTCAACGCTGCCTTAGCCATACTTAGCGTGCGTATGCGATTTCTATCCTTGGTGCAGGTGTGTGCAATCTCCGAGTGTGAGAGTGTAGTTTCATGTGGAGGCACAGCTGTGTGTCTGGAGTATTGAGAGAGTGCGCTTTTTTTGAGATTGTTCAGTTACATATATGAGAGGTGGCTGTTGTGTTAAGAGTCTGAGGGAGAGTATATATGTTGATGGGT
Source organism: Trachelipus rathkii (assembly GCA_015478945.1). NCBI lineage: Eukaryota > Metazoa > Arthropoda > Malacostraca > Isopoda > Trachelipodidae > Trachelipus > Trachelipus rathkii. The sequence continues at coordinate 67,746 of JABUQX010059843.1, read as the reverse complement.
TGTGAGTGTGTGTAGGTCGGCTATGTGAGCGAAAGAGAGTTGGCGATTGTTGAGCTCCTATGCCATGTTCATTTGAGCGTCAGGTGGAGGTTTCGCTGACGTACTCTCTTGTGGTCTTTTGAGCGGCTGTTGTTTTGTTGCGTGGCTGCGTCTGGTTTGTGTGAGTGTGGCTTTTCGTTCCGTCTCTTAGTTCGCTTATGTTTTGTTATGTTGGGATTTGAGAGTCGTGTGGTTTATCGTGCTGGATCGTGTTGCGAGTTCGTTGTTTGCGAATGTTTTAAGTTTTCGGTGCGTGACTTTCTTCACCGCCTATTGCATCTCCCCTGGTGACGTGTCGGCGGTGTGCGTGTGTGGCTGAGGTAAAGGCTACTAAACTCTGTGCTGAGTTAAGAGTGTGTTACGCTACGTGGGATTTATCTGTGAAACTTGAGAGGAATGGTGAAATGTGAATTTGTTATTTTCATGTATTGTAGGTTATGTTTGAGGGGTGCTCTGTGCTAGGACGTCTTGTGTGGGGTGTTTGTTGCGCTATGGGTTTAGTTAGCACGGATAATGTGTATATGGTGTGTATATATTGCTGGATATGTGGTGTTGGTGTTTGTAGTGGTGTTTCGGTGCGCGCTGTTGGGGTATTATTTATGTAGTATAATTAGGTGGATTATATTATATGATTAGATGTATAATATGAGTATGTATATCTATGATATAATGATTTACTGTATTTTGTTAGGTATGGCCTGGTCGGTGGTGTTTGGGAATGGTTGTTAAACCATCTTGGTGGTGTTTTGGTTTGCATACCATGGTTGTTGTTGTGTAGATGGTGTCAATATATAGAGCTGATGCCTAATGGTTTTACAACCTTAGTTTAAATGTTACTATTTGAGATCTGCGATGTTGGTGGTGCCGTTTGAATGAAATTATTTTTGTTAACGAGTGAGTTTATTAATGTTTCTTTAGCATGTTGCATACTGTGTCGTGTGCGTGAACTGTTTCTATATCGAAGTAGTGAGAGAGTGACATCGGCACTCCCGAAGAGAATACTTGCTGCACTGGAGGTATATTTATAATTATGGGGTGTGGTAGTAGGCATTGAGTCTATGTTAGTGGATATTTGCTTGTACGTTAGTGTTAGCCGTATATGGGGCTCTCGCCCTGTGTTTATTTTATTGATATGTTTGAGGTGTGACGTGAGCTCTATATGGAGCCCTGGCTTTATTATATCTTCTGATTTTGGTGGTCAGGCCACCCTTTTGGAATGCGTGTGGGGTGTTCGGTTCCGTTTGGGTGGGTGTGGAGTACGTGTAAGTTTTGTTATGTTAGGGAGGTTGTTCGGGTTGTTGGTTCTTAGTTGGGAGATTGATAGTATTTAGTGCTTGTGAGTGTGATGGGTGTTGTTGATGTTATGTTTGTAGTTCTCGGTGTGTGTTTTGCCGGAGTGGCTCAGCTCGTGTTAGGTCTGGGCTGGGGTGGTGGTATTTTGTGAGTTGGTGTTTACGGGGAGTGTGTTACGGGCGTTGAATCGATATTTGTATTATTGGGTGTTGTTTGCGTCGACGTGTTTACTACGTTTGGTTTAGTCGATTTGGTGTTTTCGGGAATCACTGGCGTTTGTTCTGTGGAGAGGTTGGTGCTTTCTAAGCTGAGTTTTAGCTGTGACTGGAAGTGATGATTCTCTCTTGACTGTGTTTCTGTGTAGCGCTCGGCGACGGATCTATTTCGAGTTGGGCCGGGCGTGCGTATTTTGCTGTTTTTGCGATGCTCTGCATTAGTTTGTTTTCGTTCAATATATGTGGTCGTGCTTATGTATTGTTTAAGTTATAGAGGTGCTCTGTCTGGTTTCATTTGTGGAGTGGTGGCCGTTATCATGCATCAACTCAAGCTGTAATGAATGCAATTTATTTGCTGTATAACTAAGTTTGATTCTGGGAGTAGTACGTCTTGTCGTTTTGATTGTTCTGTGAGGATTATGATATTTTTGTGACACTGTTGAGCGCCCTAGAATGGAGCTTGAGCCGACAGCTCGAGCAGGAGCAAGATTAAATAATGACACAAGTAAACCCTCCTGGGATAAGGAGGATCTCAGGCAGTAACAGAAGCTGACTTATTTGGCATGAGGCTAGTCTTTTCACTCGGTGTCCAAGTATTGTCCGAACTGGCCGGAGAAAGTAGGGTTGGCTTTGGGTCGTTTGCTATAGAATGCGGGTAAGTAGTTTCTAGATAGATGATGCTAGGGTGGATAGTGGTGAGGGCGTTGGAATAAATATACTAATGGAGGTGAGAGATTCTTTCGCGCTCGCGAGTTTCTGAGAAGAAGTTACCTATTGATAGTCTCTTGGTGTTGTCAGTATGTGTCACTGTCCTTCTATGGATGTGGAGTAGTTGGCGACTCTGCTTTCTATGAGGATTGCGAGCAAGTGATGATGATGAGAGGTCACTTGCGAGTGATTGTTGAGAGTTGTGATGAGCGCCATTATTTCGTATCTAAGTTACTTGCTATCGAGACTTTGTGTGTGTATGCATGGTTTTGTAACGAGGGCGTAGTTTCGTGCGATTGACGTTTTGGATGCGGTGTTGCCGTTTTTGCAGACTAGTCTGAGATAGTTGAAAGGTGATTATGCTGGGATTTTTGGGTCTAGATTGTAGTGGTCTTAAAGGCAGTGTTGGAAAATAGTTTTTTGTAATAAAATTCTTTTGTAATAATTTCAGTTTCGAACTTTTATGTATGAATCTCTCTCTCTCACGCGTTCTTCGCTGGTGGTGCAGTGTGTGCGCTCCTGGTCTGATCTTTCGCGTAGGGTTGCTGTGTTCGTTGCTGTTCCTCTTGCTGCCCTTCTCGAGTGAGAGGTGTGAGGTGAGTATTTAGGGCGTCTTATAGTGATTTTTCGTCTTCGTTGAGTGCATCAGATCTCATCACTTTCGCTTCTGGTGGGGCTACCGTTATGAGAACGAGGTCATTGAGCTCAACCTTGGGTCATTCCAGCTCCGAGGTTTACTTGTCATCTTATCGCTGCCCCTAGTAATGACTCTGATGTTAGGTACTGGCTTGCGTTGTGTCGTTTTTCTTTATTGTTCGAGCTACCTACTATGTGTATGGGTCAGGTATGGACCTCTATTGATGGTAGTGTAGGTGGGTACATTGGCTGTGTGGTTGAGCTGTGTGGTGGTTGCGTGAGTAAGTCGGTGCGAGGTATCTCATAGTGGATGTTCTGTGAACTGTCGATATATAGAGTGGAGTGTGACATTTAGGTGATGAGCTCTTGGTTATGTGGCGTATCTACGTGAGGAGAGTTGAGAGTATCGTGTAACCTCTGTCGCTTTCCGCTGCTCAGGTGTGGTTTTTTGTTTTTTTGGTGTGAGATATGGACATTAACTACGAGCCTCTTGTGGCGTCTGTGCCTCGGTTCGGCCTCGGTTGTGTAGAGGGTGTGTGTGTTCTCAGATTATTGTTTGCTATTTAGTTTCATTCTAATGTCGCCCGGCCTTCGTTATATAAGCGTGGACTCTTGGGGCGTCGTCGTCTGTTTGTGTCGTGGTTCTTTTCGTGGTTTGCTTTCGGGGCCGTGTTTATTTTCCTGTATGTGTTTTTGTAGAATACAGCGTTCCGAGTATAAACCAGTGATTTACATTTGCTTTCTGGTACTATTTACTCTATTACCACAGCTTTCAAGGAAGAGATTTATGATATAATTTGTACACGAATCCTATCATGATGAATATAGTCGGTTAGTAGATGTGTGAATTTGGTTTGACTAACTCATTTAGTCGTGTGAGGGGATAGCGGCTATTTGCTTGGATGGTGTATGAGATAGTTTGCTGCAGGTGAGTTGTGGTATGTTGTTTCGGCGCTTGTGTGGTAGGAAATTCTTATCGGTTAAAGATTCCAATAAAAACCACATTAAAACCATCAAAATAGCATAAAAACCCATAAAAACCAAAAAAACCATTAGTTTATTTGGTTTATTTAAAAAAACCAATGGTTTTTGGTTTTTTTTAAAAAACCATGGTTTTTTTCCAACCCTATATATATATATATATATATATATATTTTTTTTTTGTTTAACTAAAGAATACCCAAAGGGTAAACCGCAAAGATGGCAGTTGTCGGAGTCTCTCGGCCTTCCAGGTAACGACAGGGTAGGACTATTTCACCCACCCGAGGAGGGTCTTCGGAACCCCCGCTCTTAGGTATTTGGGTGTCACGCGGGGGGTTCCCTCCGCCCCTCCCCTAACGGGTATGGAAAACGTCCCCCCTCTGTTTTCCGTCGGCTCGAGCCCCCTACTTTTTCGTGTAATACCTTTACAAATTATATATATATATATATATATATATATATATATATATATATATATATATATATAAATATAAGGTTTGCGGGTTGTGTGGGGTTTTAGTGGTAGGTGTTAGGTTTTGGTTTAGTGGTATTGATTGTAGAGCGTAATGGTTGTAGGTTTGTGTTTTCTGGAGTGAGTGGTGGTATATGTTATGTTGTATATAGGGTTATGTGGTTTGGTTGGTGGGGGGTGGTTTTTGTGGTTTGGTGGGGGTGAGTTGAGGTACTGTTTGATTGCGTGTATTATTTAGGGCACGTGATGCGTTTGATGTGAGTATTGTTGTTTGTTGCGGGGTGTCTCATGGTTTGTATCAAGCTGTGTGAAGAGGGCGTTAAAGTTTAACAGAATAGTGTCCAGACTTAGTTAAGAGTGCTGATCTTTTTGTATGTGGTGCACTTGGGTTTAGGACGTCCGCAGCGTGCTTATTTCAAAATGTGTTTGTTATGAGTTCTTCGTGCGGCTCTTCTTCGGCTTTTTTTTGTTGTGGTGTACTGTAAATGTGATCTGTGGGTGTAACAAGGTGGTCGAGAGTAAGGTTATAGTCGTTGATCAGAGTGTTAACAGTAGAGTTTGTATGGTATTTTTGTTAGTGCTATGTATAGCGCCTGAGGTGGTGTGGTAGTTGTGTCTTACGGGTGTTAGCTGTTGTTTGTGAGGGTAGTTGTCAGTGTTGTTATTAGTAGTTTTATGTTTATTTGATGGTTTATAGTATGACTGGGTATGGTTTGGTATTGTGTAATGGAGTTTATTTTGGTGTATTTGAGGTTTTATTGTGGTGTGTATGTATATAGGTTGTTATGTGTGAGTATACGAGTCTACTATTGTATATTCATTAATTGAAGGCGGTGACGTTAGTGGTTTCGGTGGTGGTTATGGTTGTATGTGTGGTTTCTGTGACGGTGTGTTATTTCTGG
>JABUQX010059843.1:47500-50000 GCA_015478945.1 Trachelipus rathkii | reverse complement strand
ATATATATATAATATATATGACAATGTCTATTTATTGACCTTTTTTACGGTACTCGTTACCAAAAAATAAATAAAATCAGGGTATCTCTATGTACCATAAATAGATATTCTAGTTTTGGGATTTGTTAATTTAGCTTTTGTTTATATATATATATATATAATATATAATATATATATATATTATATATATTATATATATATACTATATAATATTATAATATATACTATATAATATATATATATTATATATATATATATATATATAGGTGAGTAATTTTGTAGAAGTGTATTACACGACAATGGGGCTTCGAGCGACGGAAAACAGAGGGGGCGTTTTCCATACCCGTTAGGGAGGGCGAGGAACCCCGCGACACCCAAATACCTAAGAGCGGGGGTTCCGAAGACCCTCCTCGGGTGGTGAAAAGTCCTACCTGTCGTTACCTGGAAGGCCGAGAGACTCCGACAACTGCCATCTTTGTGGTTTACACCTTTGGGTATTCTTTAGTTAAACAAAAAAAAAAAACAAAATTTTATATATATATTATATAGGGTTGGAAAAAAACTGGTTTTTTAAAAAAAACAAAAACATGTGTTTTTAAATAAACCAACATAAACTAAATGTTTTTTGGTTTTTTATGTTTTTATGCTATTTGAATGTTTTAATGTGGGTGTGTGAGTGTGGTGTGTGAGTGAGTGTGTAAAGCAAAATCACTACTGGAAAACTATTATTACACATGTGCTTACGATTTTTAAAATTCGCTTAATAAATTTCTTTAGATTCTTAAATTTCAATTTTTCTTGTAACTGTAAACTGGTATAAAATTTTATTTTTGAGTTTTACATAAACCCATAAGAAAAAAAATAAAAGGGTATATTATAATATATAAAGTCTATCTGAAAAAAAAGGTTATACTTTATTATTCCACCAAAAAAAAAAAAATGCAATAAAGGGAGAAAAAAGTTTATTCAAATAACCTATAATGATATTATGAATTCTTATTTACCTATTATTATTGAATACTAAGGAATTGATATATATATATATAAAATATATACTATATATATATATTATATATATATATATATATTATAATATAAATATATATATATATAATATATATCTATATATATATAGAGGAGAGAGAGAGAGAGAGAAGAGAAGGAGGAGAGAGGAGAGAGAGAGAGAGATTCATCATTAAAAGTCGAAACTGAAATTATCATTAAGAATTTTATACAAAAAACTAATTTCCCTGCTTTAGCTGTTCCCAACCTATTTCTAATGTTGCTGTGCACCAAAAGTTTAAAATACCCTTTCAACATTAGCAGTGATGAAGTTGCTGACAATATGCCTATTATTTTATATATGACCCTTCTCATCTATTTTTTCTTTGAGAGATCTGTACCAAGATGAAGGAGTCACTGCTGACAACAGAGACTCATCAAATAGGTAACTTTTATGAAATGAAGGAGAATTTGCCCTTAATTTTATTCATAAATTCCACTGCTTTTGAATACTCATCCTCTGGAAGTACTGTGGTCTGATATCTTGGTTTAAAAATATATGCCAATAAGTGAGTCTTCTGTTACTGCTGATGATCCTCCTTTTTTACTTTTTGTTTTAAATCTTGTCTGTTGAGTGGTGGATTAAGCTGTTCTAGCTCCATATTCATATTTTTCCAAATATAAACATCATCACTTAGTTTACAGTCATTGCCTTCTAGCTTAGTTGATGCTGTGGCCACACACTCCAAATGAGTTTTATTATAATCTTTTTGAAATGTGGCATCGATGGGTAGGAAATGAAATCCTCAAGAGCTCGAAACAAAGAATCATGTTTTAAACATGTAATTTATATATATACTATATAATAATATATATATTATATTATATATATATATTAATATATATATATAATATATACTATATATATATAATATAATATATATATATATATTATATATATATATAATATATAAACATTCTCACAATAATAATAAAATCAGCAGAAAATTTTTATTGCCTTTCAGTTACTCTCGATTGAAAAATTCAGAAAACCATATCAACATGCTAAAGAAACCATTAATAAATACATTTTTTAAATATTTTATGCATGGTTTTTTTTTTATGGTTTAAACCATTGGTTTTTTTATGTGGTTTAAACCCATTAAACCAATGGTTTAAACCAAAATGGTTTAAACCATCCCACCTATATATATATATAATATATATATATATATATATTATATATATATAATATATATATAGGCTAATATATATATATATAATTAGTAATATTATAGTATAATAATAATATCGTAGTTATACTATATATTGTACTATAGTAACAATTCGAACCTTTACATTGCTATAGTACGTAATCTACTACTGGGGACACCTTGTTACTTTAAGATTAGTAGCCTTTAACGACACGAGACGACGGGAACATTCTGCTAAGATAGATTAACATTTGAAAAATGATAAGTAACGAAGATTTGTTTTC
>JABUQX010059843.1:35000-42500 GCA_015478945.1 Trachelipus rathkii | reverse complement strand
TTTCTTCCCGTCGCTACTCGAACGTAGGGCCCAACGGGTACCGCTCATGGTGAATTAATAATACCATAAACGGGGTTATTATGTAATATGAATGCAATAATTTTAGCCTTGCAATATCAAATTTTGTAATTGAAATACCCCCTAATGGTATTTTTCAACCATGCTAGGATACGAATCCTGGACCTCTAGCAGAATGAAGCGTGCTGTGTTTGACCACTACGCTACGACGAGACAAAAGAGAAACCGAGAATACTTCTACCGTCCAAGAAGAGCATTACTAACAGTTTCCTCCCGCTCGCACTCGAACGTAGGGCCAAACAGGGTACCGCGCATGGTGAATAATAATACCATAAACCGGGGATTATTATGTATAATGAAATGCAATAATTTTAACCTTGCAATCAAATTTGTAATTGTAAATACCCCCTAATGTATTTTCACCATGCTAGGATACGATCCTGGACCCTAGCAGATGAGCGTGCATGTGTTTGACCCTACGCTACGACGAGACAAAAGAGAAACCGAGAATACTTCTACTGTCCAAGAAGAGCATTACTACGGTTCCTCCCGCTTGCACTCGAACGTAGGGCCAAACAGGGTACCGCGCATGGTGAATAATAATACCATAAACCGGGGGTTATTATGTATATGAAATGCAATAATTTTAACCTTGCAATCAAATTTGTAATTGTAAATACCCCTAATGTATTTTCACCATGCTAGGATACGAATCCTGGACCCTAGCAGATGAGCGTGCATGTGTTTGACCACTACGCTACGACGAGACAAAAGAGAAACCGAGAATACTTCTACTGTCCAAGAAGAGCATTACTACGGTTTCTCCCGCTCGCACTCGAACGTAGGGCCAAACAGGGTACCGCGCATGGTGAATAATAATACCATAAACCGGGGGTTATTATGTATAATGAAATGCAATAATTTTAACCTTGCAACCAAATTTGTAATTGTAAATACCCCCTAATGTATTTTCACCATGCTAAGATACGAATCCTGGACCCTAGCAGATGAGCGTGCATGTGTTTGACCACTACGCTACGACGAGACAAAAGAGAAACCGAGAATACTTCTAATGTCCAAGAAGAGCATTACTACGGTTCCTCCCGCTCGCACTCGAACGTTGGGAACAGGGTACCGCGCATTGTGAATAATAATACCATAAACCGGGGGTTATTATGTATAATGAAAATGCAATAATTTTAACCTTGCAATCAAATTTGTAATTGTAAATACCCCCTAATGTATTTTCACCATGCTAGGATACGAATCCTGGACCCTAGCAGATGAGCGTGCATGTGTTTGACCACTACGCTACGACGAGACAAAAGAGAAACCGAGAATACTTCTACTGTCCAAGAAGAGCATTACTAACAGTTCCTCCCGCTCGCACTCGAACGTAGGGCCAAACAGGGTACCGCGCATGGTGAATAATAATACCATAAACCGGGGGTTATTATGTATAATGAAATGCAATAATTGCAAGGTTAAAATTATTGCATTTCATTATACATAATAACCCCCGGTTTATGGTATTATTATTCACCATGCGCGGTACCCTGTTTGGCCCTACGTTCGAGTGCGAGCGGGAGAAACCGTAGTAATGCTCTTCTTGGACAGTAGAAGTATTCTCGGTTTCTCTTTTGTCTCGTCGTAGCGTAGTGGTCAAACACATGCACGCTCATCTGCTAGGGTCCAGGCTTTCGTAATCCTTGCATGGTGAAATACATTAGGCCGGGTAATTTACAATTACAAGAATTTGATTGGCAAGGTTAAATTATTGCATTTCAATTAATACATAATAACCCCCGGTTTATGGTATTATTATTCACCAATGCGCGGTACCCTGTTTGCCCCTACGTTCGAGTGCGAGGGGAGAATACCGTTGTAAATGCTCTTCTTGGACAGTACGAAGTATTTCTCGTTTCCTTTGTCTCGTCGTGCGTAGTGGTCCAAACACATGCGCTCATCTGCTCAGGGTCCCAGGATTCGTATCCTAGCATGGTGAAAATACATTAGGGGGTATTTACAATTACAAATTTGATTGCAAGGTTAAAATTATTGCATTTCATTATACATAATAACCCCCGGTTTATGGTATTATTATTCACCATGCGCGGTATCCTGTTTGGCCCTAACCGTTCGAGTGCGAGCGGGAGAAACCGTAGTAATGCTTTTCTTGGACAGTAGAAGTATTCTCGGTTTCATCTTTTGTCTCGTCGTATGCGTAGTGGTCAAACACATGTAGCTTATCTGCTAGGGTCCAGGATTCGTATCCTAGCATGGTGAAATACATTAGAGGGTATTTACAATTACAAATTTGATTGCAAACATTTAAAATTATTTGGCATTTCTTAAAATTGAGTTTCCCCGGTTTATGGTAATTATTATTCACCATGCGCGGTACCCTGTTTGGCCTTACGTTCGAGTGCGAGCGGGAGGAACCGTAGTAATGCTCTTCTTGGACATAGAAGTATTCTCGGTTTCTCTTTTGTCTCGTCGTAGCGTAGTGGTCAAACCATGCACGCTCATCTGCTAGGGTCCAGGATTCGTATCCTAGCATGGTGAAAATACATTAGGGGGTATTTAAAATTAAAAATTTGATTGCAAGGTTAAAATTATTGCATTTTTCCTTATTATACATATAACCCCGCGGTTTTGGTAAATTTTTATTTATCACCATGCGCAGGTACCCTGTTTTGCCCTAAGTTCGCGTGCGAGCGGGAGAAACCGTAGTAATGCTCTTCTTGGACATAGAAGTATTCTCGGTTTCTCTTTGTCTCGTCGTAGCGTAGTGGTCAAAACACATCCGCTCATCTGCTAGGGTCCAGGTTCGTATCCTAGCATGGTGAAAATACATTAGGGGGTATTTACAATTATATATATATATATAGTTGACTAGATTTGCTTTAAACTTACATAATAACCCCAGATTTTGGTATTAATTATTCACCATGCGCGGTACCCTGTTTGGCCCTACGTTCGAGTGCGAGCGGGAGAAACCGTAGTAATGCTCTTCTTGGACAGTAGAAGTATTCTCGTTTCTCTTTTGTCTCGTCGTAGCGTAGTGGTCAAACACATGCACGCTCATCTGCTAGGGTTCAGGATTCGTATCCTAGCATGGTGAAAATACATTACGGGGTATTTACAATTACAAATTTGATTGGCCAGGTTAAAATTATTCATTTCATTATACATATAAACCCTCGTTTATGGTAATTATTAATTCACCAATGCCGCGGTAACCCTGTTTGCCTACGCTTCGAGTGCAAGGGGAGAAACCGTAGTAATGCTCTTCTTTGGACAGTAGAAGTATTCTCGGTTTCTTCTTTGATCTCGTCGTAGCTAGTGGTCAAACACTTGCAAGCTCATCTGCTAGGGTCCAGGATTCGTATCCTAGCAGTGAAAATACATTAGGGGGTATTTACAATTACAAATTTGACTTGCAAGGTTAAAAATTATTGCATTTCATTATAAATAATATATATATATATAATTATAATATAATATATATATATATATTATATATATATATATATATATTATTATACTATATATATATATATATATAATATATTAGGATGTACCATAGTAAATCGGTATCGTAGTATCGGCCATTCTTTGGGTATCGGGTATCGGTATCGGTATCAGTTAAAATGCCGATACTCTGGCCGATACTTCTTAACTTTTTGGGTGGGAAAAATTATGAGAAACTTTTAGATTAAATAATAAATCTAGTTTCGATATATATATATAGCTAGTACTAGATTGTTTTTTTTTCTTCGACTTTTTTTTAACCTTGATTTTTAGCGTTCTCCAACTTTGGGTTTTAGCGTAAGAATTTACCTATTTTGAATAAGCCATTATTATAATTTATTATAATTATAATTTTCACTTTTTTAGTTGATCAATAATTTTTTTTTTTCTTTTTGTACGCAATTTCGTGAGTGTGTGTGGCGAGTGGCGCGATGTTTTTAAAACTTTCTGGATTATTCATATTGTAGATATTTACTGTAAATAGGGTTTTAGCATTTTAAAATTTCAATGCTTTAAATTTAGGCTTTTGAGTGCGAATAATTTTTCCTCATTTCTCCTTTGTTTTTTTTTTTTTTGTTTTTTTTTTTTTTTTTTTTTTTTTTTTTTTTGAGTTGATTAATGTGCCAATGTACAATCATAAATACTCCTATATGCACGTTTCGATATTTTTCGAATCTCCTTATATCGATGTTCTGTGGCTTAAAATCTTTTTTCCTTCTACTACAATAATCTTGTGCTTCTTCTACTGTTCTCCTAACATAACAGATTTTCATGCATTTTTTTAGATTATCTTTCTACTTCTCGCAACTCTCATATCTTCTCATCCAATTACTGATGTCCTCTATTTAGGGGATTTCAATGTACACAATCAACACTGAATGGATTGCGTTTTCTTTTCATACTGATTTTGGTGGGGAGGAAGCCGAATAATTCAGTATTCTCAACGATCTGGAGCAACTAGATTAAGAACCCACACACATTCCGGATCGTCCCAACCAATTTCTTAGAACAACAACTTGACCTATGTTTCCACGCACGTAGTCCCTTCTCTCTATAATTATAAAATACACACCTTCGCTCCTTATCGGTAATCTAAACCACAACCTGTAATATCTCTTAATTTTAATCACTTTCTCTCCAAACAGCTCCAATTCTGCCCTATGCGGTTTTTCCGGCACTTTGATCGGGCCGATTGGGGGACATTGAGCTTGCTTCTACGCTAACTAAATAATTGGAAGTGACTTGCTTTGCTCTGAACAGCGCTTCAGCTTCTGGCCCGATAAAGTGGAAGCTGGTATCGTTGATGGGATGAGCAGCTTCATTCCTTCCGCTAAATCTTTTTTTCTCCTCAAAACCCATGGTTTCAATCGTGCTCGTTTCTCTGGCCATTCAGGCTACAGACAGTGCGTATCGGATGTGGAAAAATTCTTGTTCTCCTATCACTCTTGCTAATTTTCAAATTCGCTAGAAATCGTTGGCAGGGGTAACTCTTGCGATCAGCAAATGACTTTTCATTAAAACGAGTACGCTGACTCCTTGGCTCTCCTACTGACAAATCTTTCCTGGCTCTTGGCCAAAACATCTTCTACAACTTTGTGATTATCTTCCTCCTCTATTCGCTCTGATGTTCCTGTTGCTAATACTCAACTGAAAAAGGCCAATCTCTTCAGCCTCCTATTTTCCTCTAAACTCCATCCCTGGACGATTCTGTCATTCCTCTTCCTCTTCCTTCTCCTCTCCGGTGGTCCTATGCCTTTACTGTGATTACGTTTGATCGGTATATGGGCTCTGAAATCTATGAATGTTAGGAATGCGGATGGACCGCGGATGGCATTCTCCCCGGTTTTGAGGAAAAGTGGTGCTTCCATGCTGACCGCCCCTCGTTCAACTATATCTTCTATGCCCCAATACTAGCACTTTCCCTCAGTGTTGGAAGCGCGCATATGTCCAACCTATTCCGAAAAAAAGGAAGCCGCTCTGACCCTTCTAACTATCGCCCTATAGCTCTAACTTGTATTCTATCTAAGATCTTTGAAACCCTTCTCAACCCCCTTCTTAGACCATCTGGAATCTAATTCCTTCGTTATCGATCGCACAGTACGGGCTTCGGGCACTCCGAGGTTTATAGGCGATATACTTTCAGGCGCCCTGCTCCCAAGCTCCCCTTCTTGGGTTTCCTTCTTTTCTTTGCTTCTTATGTCTAGCTTTCTTTCAATCGCTCAATATCGGCTGTGTTTGATGGGGTGCGATTTTTTCTTCTTTTTCAGTCAATAGTGGTGTTCCTCAGGGTTCTGTATTATCTCCTACTTTATTCCTGCTCTTCATTAATAATCTTCTCACCTGCACATCTAACTCTATCCACTCATATGACGATGACTCGACCCTTCATTCTTCAACTCATTTCAATTCTGCTCCCTCTTTTATTTCTAGATTGCCTCTCGTCCTAATCTTTCCGATTCTACTCTCGCTGATCTGGACAGAATTTTGGGGGGGGGGTCGTCTCACCCTTGTGAAATTTTATTCTTTAAAAACCCAAACTTCTACAAATTTCCATATTTAAGACATACCTAACTTTTCCTATCTCTTTCGAAGGTTCTCTCGTCTTCTCTGTTGACAATATAAACATCCTTGGCTTAACACATAACAAAAAAAAATGTCTTGGAAACCTCACATCAACAACGGTTTGTCTAGGGTGGCCTCAAGGAAACTAGGAATTCTGTTTAGACTGCTAGACTTTTTCCTCTCTCAGTTACTCCAGCTATAACAAGGGTTTCATCCGCCCTTTTATGGAGTAACTTGCTCTCATCATCTGGGGATAGTTTCATCCGGCTTTTGGATAAGGTAGAGTCAAAGGCCAAAAGGCGCTTATAAACTATCCTGTACTTTCTAGTTCACTTGAACCCTCTACCTTTGCGGCGCGATGTTGGTGCTTTATCTCTTTTCTATAGGTTAACAGTAGCGGCAAGTGCCGAGGGGTAACCTCCCAAACTCGCGTAACCACCACCACCTTTAAGCGAACGCCCTCGTAGCACAAAAGGGTGCTGTGTCGGCACATGAGTTTTGGGTTGATATTTTTACTCCGACTAGTTCGCTGCGGTGCTTCCTTCTTTCCTGCCTTCTCTGTTCTGTGGAATTCTCTTCCATCTTCTGTGTTTCCTACTTAATTTAATCTCCCTCACTTATAAAATCTGCCGTTGTGCTCATCTGCGTAATTTGCGGTGACAACTGTACAAAAAAAAAATAAGCAAAAAATAAAATAATAAAAGGTTAAAACAATTTATTAAGCTTGCTGAAACCCCACAAGAATGGCATCTCCGACGGTGAACGGCACTTCAAAATGAATTTTAAATAGCATAACCGAGGAGTTTGCTCGCGTGACAAAAAAAAAAAAAAAGATTCGCAGAGGTGGAAGCCGCCTTATCAGCAACCACTGGCAACAGCACTGAATAGTGACGATGGTGGCTTTTCAGCAAATAAAGGTACTGAAGATATGTTAGACTTTGATAAGTTCATGTCCGAAATTGCATTGACATCTCATTCACGTTACTTCAAAGGATTCACACCAAGGAACCCATCGAAAAAACTGAGGAGACAGTCATCGAAGAGCAAAGATAATTCAAATTTGCAATCTGTGAAAGAGAAGATGAGGCTCAACGAAAACATGAGATGCTGCCTCCAGAAGAGAATCCTTTCATGTGTTGGCATGAAAATGGGCCAAGTTTATTATTATCTGTGCTTGCAAGAAAATAATTATCACCCCCTCCTAATCAGTCGAGAGCGAGCGTTATTAGTGTAGGCTGGGAATGTAAATACCCAAAAAGACAACAGGACCTCAGCCAGAATACTAGTGAAAGCTTAATGTGTTTTGCATCACAATTTGAGATTTTTGAATTTGAGTATTGAATTATATCTAACTTTATCTTAAAGGAGTTTATCATTATTATGTCA
>JABUQX010059843.1:0-5000 GCA_015478945.1 Trachelipus rathkii | reverse complement strand
AACTGAAATATTTATAATGCAATGATCTGGTCATAATTCCTGTTCTAGAAATTGAATTTGTTTCATATTTCCTGCTCAAGAAATTGGTTAAAGATTTATATAAAATAACAATTCGGTGGTTCGCTTTTGGTTTAATACTGTAAAATATGCCATTTTGTTAAGCAAGGAAGTTAACTTTAAACATACATTAATAGTAAATTTATAATGTTAAAACCAATTTAAACTGAAATTAAGCAAGTCATTAATGAATAATGGTAAAAAAAATTAAAATTCCTTAGCAAAAAAAATGCCGGTTGGGAAAATGTTCAAATATTGACAATCAATTCAACACTCGATAAGGGGAGTAACTTTCGTATCTGCTGTGATTGAATGGTTATAATTAATTCAACATTGAAAGCATAAAGAGAAGTTTTCAAAAATAAATATATATTTAAATAGCAAGCTATGAAGTTTTTAATTCAACGGTTTTTAAAAACATTTCAAAATTCACTCATTTTTTAAGTAATTAACCTGTACATTGAAACCAAGTTAAAGATTTCTTACCATAAGATAATTTTAGAAATATTCCAACCACGTATCGCTATATATATCTTCCAGTATGTAAAGGTAAAAACGGGTTATGCCTTGGATCGGAAAATTGTACAGAAAAAGTAAGTTTGTGTGTATTAGCACAAGTTACATGAGCAAAGGAAGAAGTATACAACGAGAGTTCAGAAGAGCAGTTTCCGTTGTAATACAGATAACATAATAAAAGTGCTGCACCAGTTATTGGACAAAGATATTGTAGAAAATCTGTGAGAGAGGGAGAGTTGATAAGACAACGACCCAGACTCTAACCTTTAAATGAAAATATCCGAGTGGAAATGCTAACATTATATGCGTACTCCATACAAGGGCGGATGACACTCCTGTCCAGAGCAAGCAATGGGAAGTGAAAGTTATTTTGAAGCACGTGCGCCAACCTGAGAGAGAGAGTGTGTGTGTGTGCGTTACTAGGTAGAGTAGATAGATGAAAGGGATTAATTACCGCGATATTAATAACAACTACCTTTTCTCTGAGCAAGCTATAAATTCCATAAACATAAGAGATCAGTCGTTCCAAGACAGCCTCTTAGCATCAGCTATTATCTGTTAAGTGGGTTTGTTTTTGAAAATGAAAAACGTAATGTAGGGTAATGTAATGTAGTAGTTAACATACTAGTAGATAGATCATTAACAAAAAGTAGGAGAATAATACTGAATAGATTTGAACCCCGAGGAGTACCCCTATTCATAGATTTAACAGACCAATGGTGACTTTCAAGAACGGCTGGTAAAGGAGGGCGTCCAGGAAAAAAAATCAGCAAGAAAGTTAAGATATCGAAAGAGGGAAATTCAGAAATCAAACTTTGTGTCATGACAGATTAATTCAAAAAACTTTTAATATGACCAGAAATTGCAAATAATTCAACACTTCTGTGGGAATTAAAGGAGGATTATATATATATATATATATATTATATATATATATATATATATATATTATATTATTATATATTATAATAATATATATATAACTTAACAAAGTTGGAAGGTAAAGAATTACTGCCTTCTCCGGGATTGAACCATCGCGTGTTGCGATATGCGGATGATTTGGTTCTGTGTGGCGATCTGAAGAGAGTTTGAGAGGAATTGGTAGATAGATTTGAGGGTGTGTAAAAGGAGGGCATGAAAGTAAACGTAGATAAGAGTAAGGTTTGGTTGTGAGTGAGACACTCCTAAGTGGTGAACTGTCGTATGTTAGATGGGTGAGCAACTGTAACAAGTGTCTGAGTTTAAATATTTAGGGTAATTATGTTGGGTGAGGAGGAACGACGACTGCAGAGGTAGTAGGAAAGTGGTTGAATGGCAGGAAGGTGGCTTAGTGCAATTAAATCGTTGGTGAATGTAAAGGGATTAAGTCTTGAGTGTGCTTGGGTCTACATAAGGGGTATTGTTGTACCTGTGTATTTATAGTAGTGAGAATATAAGGAAGTATAGATTCTAAAGGTTTCAATGTTGTAGATGGACAATCTTTAGGGTGTGCTAGGTGTTGAGAAAGAAATTGAGTAAAATGAGGAATGAAACTTATTAGAGAGTATTGTCTGTGGTGTGAAGAAAGGGGTTAATGAGAGGAAGAATAAATGAAAGTATGTCGAGATGGGGTTTGGTATATGGAAAGGATGGATGATAGTCGGTCGGTGTGGTTAAGCGGATGTATAGTGGCGAGTGTGTTGGAACCGACCGGCTTGGAGGACCGAAGAAAAAGTGGATTGAGTCCGTAAACGAAAATGTTTGACAGAGAGAGAAAATGCGAGATTTGGATATAGGCGAGAAGAAAAAGGAAGTGAATATTAAACAGGATGCTGATATACACAACACGGGGGTTGAATCTAGAGGGGCTATCGGTTGCTGGGCACCTGGGCCAAGGGATGAACCCCATACATTGACGATTACCATCAGTGATGGTCAATCGCATCAGTCCCACATGAAAGCATCATCTAGGGTGGATTTTCTGACTGCAATGAGATTCTCACTAATTAATGGTACTGAGGGGGCGGTAATGGCTTAGGGCTTTCCTTTTCGACTATATGTTCAATGCATTCTTCTACTCGCATTTCTTTTCCGATGCTCTTCACGCCACCTTACTCCCATTCTTGGGAACAATAGAAGGAAGATACAAGAAGAAAAAGAATAAGATATCAATCTATTCTATACTAATAATAAATAACTATATAACTATTCGCTACTATTTAATATACTATAAATAATCATAAATATACTTACAACAAATATATATAATATATAATTATATATACTATATAATATATTATATATATATATATATATATATATATATAATATTATATATATATATACACTATATATAGATATATATTATATATATATGGTTTAAAGTGGTATTGGCAAAATTGATTGTATATTATTTATTATTAAAGGTTCTTTTTGTTGACCAAATTTGGTGTGCCACCTAGTGCATTAAAATTTAAAGGCATTTCAGTTTTTAAGTTTTGTTGGTTATGTTGTCACTTGTCAATGTGTTCAGCAATTTAGCAAAGGTCATGTCACTCATGTGGGTTTCGAAAGTAACACCTGTCACCTAGTATAGTGGATATTTTTGAGTGTGGGATGTCTTTGCCACAGAGCTTCATCTTAGGGCTCCCTTTTTGTCTGTAGTGAGCAATGTTACTGCTAATAAATAATAATAATAATAATAACAATAAAAAGAGCATTTAACTAGTAAACTAGGATTAAGAAAGTTGAAATTAACAATAAAGAAATTAAACATAAGATATTACTATTTTCAATTAATTAGCCTTCAGTCTCAGTTGAATTTCATCCTTCATTTTTTACCTTATTTTTTATCAAATCCAGATAAAACCCAGTGGTGGGTTTTTTCAAGGTGGGCTTTATTGAAAAAAACCATTGGGGACAACCCAGTTGTCCCCAATCGTGCCAACCCTGAACACTGAACAATAACTTTTAACAAGTTTTTATTCATGTTTAAGAACGACAAAGATCAGCAAACAACTTACAGGCACAGGACATATTAACTAGACCAATTAAACTATACTTTATTACAATTTTTCCAGAACGAGTCGAAAATTATAAACTAAAACTTAACCGAGCTACGAAAAATAAATAGTGACTAATAATAATAATAATTATATAATAAATTACTAAATAAGTACAATCCTACAAATACAAATGATTGATATTCGTCCTTAGGATTTCTTCTGTTGCAGAGTTGTGGAAATTTAAGTTTTAAAATAGTTTCCTAGTATTTCTGTTTATACAACGAGATAAAGAGGATCGAATTAGACTGTCAAGATTTACTCTTGTATGATCTATAAAGTTTATGCTTTTCACGGTTAGTCCGAGCGCATTCAGCATTTCATAACTTAGATTAGATTTAAATTTAGATCTGCATTTAGATTATAATATTGGCCAGGACCAATGTATGGATTTACAGATTATGGCCATTAGCAGAGAAGCACTTTGTTAGCCAAGAGTGCCTTTGTGGAAATGATAACTTTCAAATCGAACTGGAAATAGTCTGTACCATTTTATTTATCTAATATATCTTCTGCTAGAAACTTATGAATCTCCTTGTATTTGATTTATTGAAATAACTGAAGAATGCTGACCAAAATGCAGCAGGTATAACAACATATCAGATATAATTTTTTCTCTTTTTTCAAATATTTGAGTGACAGTTCTCAACAACTATTTTTCAAATTTGAAAACTGTAAAGTATTCGTTTTGGCTGATCTTCCTTATATTTGCTAAAATCTACAAAAAATATACCTCAGAAATAATGCATAAAACTCATAATGGGAAAGTGAAAGAGGATTATAGGAATTAGAGGGTAGCTTTCCTTTCGAATTACCTCATGCTCCAAATTTACCAAATTTAAGGTCAAAGAGGAAGCTAAGAGAGAAAAATAAAAGTAAATATGCATTATCAGTGTCTTTAAAATATTAAATTAAAAAAAATTATATTAAAATGTCTTGACACGCTTTTCGATGATCAAAAAATCTTCAACATATGTGGTCTATCATTTTCTGTTTTCTTTTCTTCATATATTGTCCTACAATCCAAGATTTCTTGAAGGAAGGAAAAATAAAATTTTTTTTTTTAAATAACTTTTATAGTTTCACTTGTAGTTAATCTATATACTATTATTATATATACTATAATATATATTACTATATATATATTATAATACACCTACTATATATACTATATACAAACCCATATAATTACTACATACCTTATATATATATACATTGTATATATATAGTTCATATATATATATATACTATCTTTCTTCTTTCTTTCTTCACCTTCCTCTTTGCCCCAAGATTGGGGGTAAGGTGCTGTACAAGCATCGGAAACAGAAAAGCAGTAGAAGAGAACATGATAAACGTCGAAAAGAAAGCCCAGCCTAGCCTTATCTT
>JABUQX010059842.1:20000-31939 GCA_015478945.1 Trachelipus rathkii | reverse complement strand
TCTCGCAGCTGAAGCGAAGCTAAAACGTTGGTAATTATGGCATTTGTTAATGACCTTTAGAGGTACGTGTAAAGTATTATTATTCTTTTTCGGTGTATAATTAATATGTATCCTTCTAATCAAAAATTATGTAATTATTAAATAAAGCATGAAAATATGAAGCATGATAAAATTATATAATTAGATGGAATAAGCCATTATGTAAAATATGTCTTTGAGTATTATTTTTATGTTCATGACTGCTAATCATGCAACCACATGCCATTTACGCAAATATGTAATTAATTAACAATTATGAACACCTTTACTAATTTTATCAATAATGTTTTATTATGTATTTTTCTTATCAGAAATTTAATATTCCCTAGGTGTTTTATCTGGAGTTTTATATGGAATTTTGTGTCTTTAAAAGTCCCCTATTGGGCGAAATAAAAGTTTGCTAGAAGATTTACTTCAATGCCCTTCTAGCCATAAGTAGTAATAAGAGGTCAAGAATATTACTATAGATTGGCTCTACTTGCGTCGGATTCCGAACCGTACTTTTGAGACGAACAATTCAGATGACCATGTCCGTGCCCTGGCCCGCAGCTATTTGCTCATCCAGACACCTCTTTAGGTCCAAAAGCGTTTGCATACGCACCAGTAAGAGAGACAGATATAATCAAATCAAAATTTGATTATATCTACTCAAAAAAGTAACTTGCTATATATATATAATTATATATATTAATATATATATATATATATATTATATATATATATATATATTAATAATATATATAATTATATATATAATATATGATATGATAACTTTTAAACTATTTAGCTAGCTAGTCAGGGACTTAGAAAATAATAAACCAGGTTGTTCAACCATACTTTTTAGCAAATAAAAAAATTTACGATTTTTTGTTATTATTATTATTTTTTATTATTATTATTATTATTATGTCCATTATTTGCATATCTGTGGGTAAAGAGAATGATACATGGGTACCATTCGTTCTCTTTATTCCTTTTATGGCCGATGTTAATTAAATTACAAAATTTCTTACAATAAAAAAGAAATTTTTAATTTAATTATTATTATTATCATCATTAATATATTATTATTATTGATAGTAGACAGGTTGAAAGGGTATGATTCAAGGGTTCCTTCCATTCGTTATTTAACATACTATATAGATTAATTAATATTAGTTGGACAAATATTCACACTATTAAAAATAAATTAATAATAAATTAATGATAATTAATCTATGTCCATTTTTTCAAATTTTAAATATTTTGTAAACAAATGCCATAATACTTGTAAAACAAGGATACTTAATGTTAAGGAAAATTTGAAATTGGGGGAAACCGAGGGAGATAAAAACTTATTCTCTTATATTCCTTCATCTCCTCCTTCATTCTTTTTCTTTTTCTTTAACTTGGCAACAGCGTTGAAAAGTGCAGAAGTCGAAAAGAGAAGAAAATCAGGAGGGAATTCTAACCACTGGCTCACGGCAAATTGTTCGTTTTGTCGGAAGTTTGAACGAGAAGTGTTTATAATAAAATCGAGGTCGGAGTCAGCGAGAGAAATCGAACTTGGCCGACCAACCGAACTGAAGCATTGGTATGCGCATAATATAAACATTTCGCTCAAATTCCGCCCGAACGTTACATACATTAGAGCAGCATTGGAAACAGAAAAATCCTTGAAACTGAACTTTTCTTTCTTTCTCTTTCTTTGAAGCTATTTCAAACCCACCTTTATATATATTATATATATAATATATATATATATATATATATCCACGCAAAAAGGTAGATTATATATATATATATATATATATAAGATATATATATATATAATATATATATATATGTTATCTTACTTGTATGTGATTGTGTTTTACTGTATAAAATTGATGACATTTTTTTTATTGGGAAACCTATCTACGGGGGGTAGAATTAAGTGATAAATAATTTTAATCATATATATATATATATATATATATATATATATATATATATATATATATATAAATGATATATGAAAAAATAAAAAACATATATAATATATATATATTATATATATAATATATACATTACTTATAGAGGGTACCCCCAAGATTATTCCCCACAATTGCTGGATCAGGAGAGGCCTGAAGAAAGCTCCCATTCCCAAACTCTAATATAACTTTAAGATATTTTAAATTATATCACAGGGCTATATGTCATTGTTGTTACATATATATATTATTATATTTATATATATATATATATAGGGACAAGTTAAGTTGGGGGAAAAAACGAAAAAAAAATTTATGAAGATTTTCTGTTTAGAACACCTCATTTAGGTGCCCTAAACATCGCATAGTAGTAAAAAGATAGTCTGAGTAGTAGAAGTAGTAGCATACGAGATCTGCGGACAACATTTTTTCTGTTGAGTTTTCCACCAATTTGATATTATCGGTGAAATATTGGAAACCCCCTACAACTATTTTTCGCAATTTAGTAAAAATTCTATATAATATATATATAATTATATATAGTTAGTAGGAGTCGAGAGGGGGTCCACCAATTACGATGAAAGTTCCCTGACTAGTAAACATTTCTGTTTGAGCATACAGGAGATCATATTTAAGTGTCATTACGACAGTATTGTGCAATATTTTTGTGATACGAAAAACAAAAATGGGATATTTTACCATTTTTAATTGGTTGGGTTTTTTGTTTGCTGTTTCTTCGTACTCTCTTATTTGGTATCGAATGGGCGTGGGCCACAAAGGTGACCCCGAACGCCAACGGAGGGGCCAAGGGAGGGGGAGATGAGGAAGATGAGAAGCCTCTCGACCACGATGAGCAAGGGGATAATGGCCACGAAAACGAAGGAGACGAGGATGAGAACCTCGATTTGAATAAAAATGAAACTGACGAAGGTCATGGGCAGGGACAAGTAAATTTAGGGGGGGCACAGGCGAGACGCCCACTACAGAAGGGGGGCAAGAACCTCCCACAAGGAACCCTTCTATTTTAGATCCTCTGTTGCCGAGCACCAGTCAGAACCCATACAGCGCATTCTTTAGCCTAACGCCCCAAGACATCCGAGAGAGGAGACCAACCCAGAGGGTCGAAACTCCACCATATATGCAAAAAACGGTTGCGTTGGACAACACATTGAACCTACAGCTAAAGCCTACTACTGCTGACACTACTGTTAAAAAGAAAATTCGTAGAAATTGGGGTGGATTCGAAACTCATAACCTCAATGAAAGCAAGTGGGAAGGTGCAGAAATACCGAACACCTCCCCATGGGGACCTGACGGCCCCCCAACGATCCAGAACCAAGCCATAGGATCGGTCCAAACCCCTGCTGGGCCTAATGCCGCTCAACAACAAACAAGCGTCCTCACAGGAGGAGTTATGGGAGGAAACACCAACGAAAGTGCTCCAGCAGGACAGAATACCTCAAATTATGGGTTTTTACCAACGGGGACGATGCCCCAACCTCTCTATTATACAGGCATGCCACCTGGCAATTACACCATGCCTAACCAGTTCCATCCTTACCCTGGAGCGTGGCAAGGTTACCCCTATATGCCTCCACAACCAATTGGAGCCCCCTATTACCCAACTAATCTGTTTAACACCGCTTTTCCAACGATTCCCGAAAATTTGAAATTATTTGGCAAACATCTGAAGACAAGAACCTGGAAAGGAATCTTATATCCAGACTTCCTCACTTCTTTGAATGAAAAGCTAGATGCTTTAGGCCCTTTAACTGAAAGTCAAAAGATCACTTTTGCAAAGTCGGCAATATCATCCGATCAGAACAGCGAAGCTAGAAAGTACGTTCTTAGAGATAACTCTTTCTCAAAATTTACCAGATTAGAAGACTTTCTCGCCCAGTTAAAGATTTTTCTACAACCGGAAGATAAGAAAACCGTTTTCGACTTAATGTTGGACTTTTTAGAATATAGAAGGGAGAGAGATTCAATCTTTACTGACTTCGTGTTAGAATTAAAAGATCGACTAACGAAGTATCAGAGCCGCCTCCACGATCTGGATGATAAAGCAATATTCAACTCTAGGCAGATAAACTTATTGGTTACAGGGAAGATCATTCAAAACGTAAATGAAAGAAGAGATGGAGAGAGATTACGAGAGAAGATCCTTAGGGTATTTGATACAGAGATGAGCTTAAATGAATTGATCGAAAAGTTATCTCAAATTTCAAATGGAGCTTTATTAAAAGATGAGAATAGAAGACCAAATGAGGTCCGCACCACTAGGGTGTTCCTGGCCAAAGAGGAATCGGGAGGGAGACAGAGGGTTGGAGTTAATAATTCATACAGCGACAAACAGGGAACCATTTAGCCAGGTTGAGGAGAAGGGAAGGGGAGGAGTGAGACCCAGCTACACTCCTCAAAGGAGGAGAGATGAAGTTGAGTAATACTTTTCAAAGGAAAAGAGAAGAAGTGAAGCGGGGTATGGTATATCGAAGTTTAAGGGCACCTTAAGAGATGTCCGCCCTGGAGTTAAAAGAAACACATTGTGTGCTGTCTTTTGTGAATCAGTGGGTTCACTCGTCCCCAAGCATGCCGTTGGAAAATGGCCTACTGCGAGAATGCATGGCATATACCAATCGAAGGGGGTCGGCAACCTTAAGTGTGAGGAGCACCGCCCTGGAGACCTACCCCAGAAACCCCACTGATGTTCACTCCATACAATAGCAAAATCGATATGGAAAAAGGGGTAAGAGCGAGAAAGCCAGAGTCTTACAACCCAGACAGGCGAGGGCCCAGGACCTTTTCCAAGAAAAGGGAAGGGTACAAGCCTCCAGATGGGAAGGTAAAGACTAACGCGAGAGTATATATGGCTGAGAGCCAGCCGAGAGATTTTGAGGTGAATGAAGAAGTGGAGTATGGTGATGGGAGGTATGAAGAAGAACTTTCTCATCCTCAGGATAGGATAGAGAATGAAAATTTTTAGAATCGGGCAAAGAGAGGAGACGTGTGAGAAGAAAGTTTAAAGATAGAGCGAAGAAATGGGAAGCTAAGGAGAAAAGAAAAGAAGTCGTACAGCAATCTTTTAGGCTGGGACGACACTTTTACACGAATGTTTACCTTGCTCCATCTATGAGTAGTAGGGAGGCGAAGACCAAAGTTTTGGTTGACACCGGATCTAGCGTTAGTATTGTCACAGCCCGAAGGCTCAAACAATTGGAAAAAGAGGGAAACTTTAAAGTACCCCTCCGTAAGACCGATTTAGTAGTACAGGGGGTGAACAATAAGCCAACGGTATTAAAGGGAGAAATACAGTTATATCTTCGCCTGCATGAAAAACATTACCTCACTACATTCCAAGTGAGTGATATAGATGGAGAGAATAGTTGGGATATTCTTTTAGGTAGCAACGTTTTGTCTAACATTCCCATAACTTTAAATTTCTTTTCTGCACAAATGTCTATCAAGGAAGATAGAGAGATAGACATTCCGATCTTTGCCGATCCACAAGGAATTTATTTGGTTAGAGAATTTTCTGATGGGAATCTTAAAAGAATAAGAGACCTCAAGAGAAAGGAGGAGCAGTCGCCCCAGGCCCGAGGGCCTAGAGGGGGGAAAACTAAGGATTCAAACCAAATTTTCGCCAAAACACCCGCACGTGCTGCGGATAAGCATCTTTTTCCTAGGAAGGCCGCCTTGCCAGTTAAAAACGTACGCAACGCGGATAAGCATCTTTTTCGTAGGGAGGCCGCCTTGCCAGTTAAAAACGTACGCAACGCGGATAAGCATCTTTCGCATAGAGAGGCCGCCTGGTCAGTTAATAACGTACACGCCGCGGTTGAACCTCGTTCCTATCGGAAGGTCGATTTGTCTGTATCCCAGGGGGGAAAGACAGCCTCTTCAGTTTGAAATTCGCATAGGCAGCAAGTGCCTAGACATGGGAAAAGAGATAGGGAGATTGCCTTGAACGGAGAAGCTCATATTGAGACAGACAAGGTGAAGAGAGGAACAGGGTGGGAAGTAGCTAATCCCCCCTCAACTCGTCACAGCGCTGATCCCAGAGGGGCCAGATCCAAATTCAAGCACACACCCTCAAATTTGGAAGAGAATTTGGGCCAATCCGAAGATTTGGAAGTTTCGAAGAGCAATGACCATGAAGAAGATGGCCATTTGATGATGGATGAAGAAATTAAGATAAATTTAAAGGTAATTGAGAAGATTGTTTTGCCTAGTCAATCATGCGGATATCTAAAACTCCGACCGGAAACTCAAGATGATATTGAACTGGAGCGAATGTGCATAATGACACCAGCTTTCACGAAAGGACCCTTGTACGTGGCGAACACCATTAGTCCAGTGAGGGATAACACAGTTATCCTCAGTTATATAAATTTGAGTGACAAATCCTTTTATCTGAATAAAGGTGTGAATCTAGGAGAAGGGTATCCGATTATTAGCAAACCAATCAAGAGAGGCACAGACGGAAGAGGACACCAGAGAACAGTTTCTGCTAATGTAGCCACCTGCTCAAAAGGTCTTACGAAGACAGAGTTAAGGCGAGTATACAAAGAAATCATCGAAGAGAAGATGTCAAAAGAAGATGCGGAGAACTGTCTTCTCGAAAAGCCAGAGTATCTGGAGGAATTGTTAGAGCTCCTCATGGACTACCATGACGTATTGGCACTAGATGATGATGCTGTCCCAGTCTGTCCGCTTCAGAAATTTAAGATTGAGCTGTTACCTGATGCCCCTAAGGTCATCTTTCGTAAACAGTACCGATTACCGCACAGATATTTGCAGGACATCGATGATTTCACCGATTCCGCACTGAAGAAGGGTTACATCAAAGCCTGTTACAGCCCCCACTCGTCTCCGTTACTGGTGGTGGCTAAAAAGAACAGCACAAAACCAAGAGTGTGTTTGGATTACAGGTACCTCAACTCCCATAGCATTCAGGACGTGTTTCCTCTGCCTTCAATCGACGAGATTTTTACATCCCTAGGGGGTAATACGGTATTTACCTCAGTAGATTTATTAGATGCATACAATGCATTAGAGATAGAAGAGGAGACGCAAAAGCTGATGGCGTTTAGGACCAGGAAAGGCCTTTGGTGTCCCACTCGCTTGATGTTCGGCCATAAGAATGCCCCAAGCATTTATGCTCGTACAATGACTATGGCCTTAAACCATCTGCTAGGGCCTGTAGCACAAGTCTACCTAGACGACGTATTGGTGCTGGGAAGGAACGTGCCCGAACACTTTGAAAATTTGAAGAAAGTGCTCGCCGCTTTCAGAGAAAATAAGCTAAGAATAAAACTGTCCAAATGTAGCTTTCTACAATCATCAGTTTTATACCTGGGATTCAAGATAGGAAGACATGGAATTAGCCCAGATCCGGCCAAGGTGGAAACAATGAAGAGTTTCGTCCCTCCTACGAATGTGAAGGAGACACAGAGTTTACTTGGTTTCTTCTCTTATTTTCGCTTCCTCATAAAGGACTTCGCCGCGGTAGCACAACCTTTGTATGATCTGATAAAGAAAGATGTCCCTTTCCTCTGGACGAAAAAACAACAACAAGCTTTCGACACTTTGAAAGAGAAACTAGTGGTGCAGCCACAACTAACTTTCCCTGATTACAGCAAGGAATTCTTCGTGAACACAGATGCCAGTAATTACGGAATCGGAGGAGTGTTGTACCAACTGACAGATGAGGGAAAAGAGAAACCACTCTCTTTCGTGTCCCGTACACTCAGAGGGAGTGAGTTAAACTATGATACGATCGAAAAGGAATGTTTAGCCGTGGTGTTCTGCTTGCAAAAGTTTAAGAACACCATCTTCGGCTACAAAGTCACTATCATCACTGACAACCAACCTCTCTGCTTTATTTTTAGAAATAAGCAGCAGACCGGCCGTTTAGCTCGATGGAATCTCTTAGTAAACAGTTTCTCACCCACCATAGTATATAAAAGAGGAAAGAATAATGTTGCCCCAGACTATCTGAGTAGGCATCCGGCATCTAATGTGTTCCTGGTTAAGGAAGTAGAAAGAACAGATAAGTTCCCTCGAATAGATTTCGCTCTGAGTCGGGAAAATTTCATCAAAGAACAACAGAAATGTCCCCGTGTAGGAAAATTGGTAAAATGGGCCGAAGAGAATCCCAGAACACATCCTCACATCTTAATAAAAGGCATCTTACATTACGCTGTGGAAGCAAAACCTTATCTTGTACATGTTCCGGATAGTATGATTTACAGTGTGATAGACCAGTGCCACGCTTCACTAGCTAGCGGACACGGTGGTCAGCAAAGAACTGAAAAGAGAGTAGAGGAAAATACTATTTCCCTGGTATTCAAAAGTTAGTTAAAGAATACTGTAGTCAATGTGTTATTCATGCGCATAGAACTAAGGGGTCCTAGAGCCCCCTACAGCAGAGATCAATCGATGGCCATTGCCGTACACACCTTTCTCACGACGTTCATGCGAGCATACGATCCACCAATTTCGTTCTTTACAGGATGTGGAGTCCGATTGTCTTAGTATGGTCGCGATGTTCTACCACGGTATGGGTAATCTCTGATTGGCTCGAGTACATTTGAGAATGCGTGCCTGAGCACTGCAAGAGAGGGTCATATGTAGACATAGTGCTCCTCAACTGCTTGTCTCTGACAATGCCTTGGAATTTACGAGCCAGGTGTTTAAGGACTTATGTAAGGCGTGGAGGATAAAGAAGATAGAGATTTTGCCTTACAAGCCTCCCAGAATGGTGTTGTAGAAAGAATAAATGCTGATATTGAATCTTTCTTGCGGCACTACGTGAATGCAAACCACCGAGATTGGGATAAATACCTGAGCTTTGCCCAAATCGCTATCAATTCCGCGTATAATCGATCTATAGGGTCTTCACCCCACTTCCTGTTACATGGTTACATAAAGAGGCTCCCTTACGAGATGCCTGATTATGTATCACCTTTTGTGAATAAGACAGAGAAAATGAGATTCATTTCGGACGAAGTAGATACGATAGTAGAAAGGATCGATTATATAAGAGATTTGGCTAGAGAGAAGTTAGAAGCGGAAACCACAAAAACTTTGGAGCAACAACATAAAAGGGCCAAGCAAAGAGTTCAAAATAGGAGATTATGTTTTCGTTAGAGCAGTAAAAAAGCCCCATCAAAGTTCGAAGTTATGTGCCAAGTTTGACGGGCCATATATTGTCCAATGTTTGAGAGGACCAAACAAACTGATGGTGTATTGTTTAGAATCAGGCCGAACCTTCCCCGTCCATGTGGACAACGCCAAGGTGATCCCGGCAGAAAAGTTCACCGAGTCACATTTTGACTTTATGAATGATGAAGTTTGGAATCCCCACGCCGTGGAAGAAATGTTAAGCTCCAAAGAACAAAAAAGGGAAAGAATTGAGGAAAGACAACAGAGAAGCGACCCAGGAGTCCCTTCTGAGAGGAAAGAAGAAGAAGAAAGAGGAGAAGAGGAGGAAGAAGACGAAGGAGCAGAAGAAGACGAAGAAATAGAAGAAGTAGATGAAGTGGAAGAACTTCCTCCTCCCACAGATCAAGTGTCTTCCCAATATTCTTTCCAAATTCCCATAACGCCACAAATTCAGTCCGGACACAGCTACTTTCCAACTCCCCATCCCCCACAATCTCAGCAAGAATACTACAACTCTTACTCTCTCCCCCCCCCACCTCAGCAGGTACCGAGTTCAAATTATTGGAGCCCTCAGACTCCAGTGCAACAACCGACCCGGGTGGGAACCCGTAAGAGAAAGTAAACCCGTGGAAGAAAGAAGATTTAGCGATGAGATTGTAGAAAGAAGAAGGTACAGCGATGTAGTCGTCGGAAGAGCGCGTCCAGACAGTGAATTTAAGTGTTCCACTCCAAAAATTGACTTCCCGAAAACCCCCTCCAACCTTGCGGTTCGGAGAAAAGAGTTTAGACCATCTTTATCCCCTATACAGCAAGAGATTTCCCTAGAAAATCCTGTTCAAGAAATTTCTCAGGAGCCACCAGCACACGAAGGGTGAGGTATATGGAGCCTATGGGTGGAGCACTCCAAGAACAAATTCCCTGTGAAAATCTCCAATTTCGCCCATGAAGATGGCACTGACCCCATTCCCCCGTCGTAGATTCATCTTCCTAAGGATTTTCATCCCAGATACAGAAAACAGGGACCTTCGCCGGCCCCATAAGTCTGTTCACTGGGTCCTAGAACTCTACACCCGAGTTTTACCCGAAGTCAACAAGGATGAAGAACAAGCTGTACAGCAACAACCCGAGGCACGTGACACACGGAGAACATAAGCGAAACTCCTGTCCAGGCACTCCACCTGTCGAATTGGATTTAACACCAACAGTCCGTGGAGAAAACTTGGTATTTGGCCGCCTGAGTTACTAGTTCATCCCAATTTTGTATATACCTTGTATATTCCTAGAGTTAAGAGAAAATTCTTTAGTTTGTAGAATGAATTCTTCTTATTCTGTTAGTCTAAGAAGGATACTTTTAAATTTAAGCATAGGATGAAAGTACATTTCGCTTAGCGTCTGTACTAAATTTTTTTTTAGTTAAGAAATACTTAGTGGATTAGGAAAAACATTAGACTGGATTAGTCGACGATCGTCATAAATTTAAGAAAACTAGCCTGGATTAGCATATTTTAAGAGAATTAGTCGGGATTAATACATATTCATAAGAACTCTAATCTTAAAATTTAGATGTAGCTTCGATAGATTTTAGAATAGATTAATTCAAAACTAGTTTTTACTCATTTTTTTTATATATAAAGAAACCTTTTAAAAATATGTTTCACTCTCAGAATAAGGGGGGGGACAGCAATTTTTAATACAAAAAATAAAAATACAAAATAGAAAACCCAAAAAACTTTTCTATTAAGAAAACAAAAAAAATAAGTAATGAGTAAGTAAGTAAGTAATATAAAAACTAAATTAGCAATTAAGCAACCAAGTACTAAATAGTATATAATAACGTTAAGTTTGAAAAACTCTTACATTTAGATTTTTATTTCTACTACTCGATTATAGTAAGAAACGCAGTCTAGCTTAAGGTAATTAAAACGCGAAAACGCTTTAACTAATCCAATAATTTTAAACAGTTATTAAAACATAATGAGGCCCCTTATAATTCATCCACGATAAGAAAAGTAAAAGGATAAATATTCAGAAATGATTTCGGAATACCAGTTTGTTGCTACTCACATGTATCAACATGCCAAAGCAATCTCATAAATGAAAAGGAAGAAACAAAGATTCTACCTGGTTTAGTTTTGTATCGTACGGGAGAAGTTAACTTCATAGAAGGATACCTCGATCTAGTTATCTCCTTAGAATGTCCCCCAGACATTAAAGAAACAATCATCAAGACGACTAAACTAGTAAACAACGTTAAAGAATCCTTTTTACCATCATTCGAAACCATGTTTCTAAATGTTTCAACACATCAAAGGGCTCACCAATGGGAATTCAAACTTATGACCATTCGAGTAAAAGTGCTAGCCCAGAAATTGAACGAAGTAAGTGAACTGCCTTGGATCTCAGCACGATCAAAAAAGAAACGAGCCGCATTCGAGTTCGGAGGAGATATTCTTAACATTCTTTTTGGTACGGCCACCGACAAACAGGTGAAACTACTTCGAAAGAAGATCAACATCTTAGGTAATTATGCCTCTACTTCCAACTTATTGATTACTGAACTAAAGGAACAGTTGAAAGCGAATACTCGTACTTTAATAAACTTTAGGGATAGCTTACAAAAGTTAATAGAATTTCAAAGTAGTCTAAGTGCTACGCACAATATAATAAACCAGATGGGAAGCATCCGAGCATTAATAAATTTAATTGAACAAACGGTAACTAACATACATCAAATACACCAGTTGGTGATAAACTCACTTCAATTAGCCAAAAACAAAATCACTA
>JABUQX010059842.1:0-12500 GCA_015478945.1 Trachelipus rathkii | reverse complement strand
ATTGAGAACTTTACTCACGCATGAAATTAGATCATTCTGAATATCAGGTGATGTACCTTGAAAAGATCCAGAGCAGTGAACACCTTCCTTAAGCCTACAATCGTACTTTTTAAGGAGAGAAAGAAGTTCAACATAATTACCTTTATTTAAAGAAGAGGAACTTTCATTGTGTCCTCTGAATGACAATTCTTGTTTACCAAGAAAAATTACACAGTCTATTAGCCTTCTCATAATCTGGCGATTTTCGTCAACTTCTTCGTTATGTTTTTTTAATAAGCGTTTTATGAGATTCACTTAAAGCCTGATCAATATTGTATTTTCCAAAATTACTATATTTTAAGGTACATTCTAAATGTCTTTGAGATGCTTCATGTTTTTTGCATGCTCTACTCAAATTTTTCATATCAGAAAAACCTTCTTTTCCCCAAGCGTCTTTGACTGAATTATTGCTAAAAATTAAACATGGCCAGCAATATAACTTCTGTCTTATAGGACACCCCGTTAACCATATTTTTTTTGGAACCATTCATGACAGAAACTTCGATTTCCATTTTTGCCTTTATTAATTATCTGCAAATTTGGTGTTGGCCTTCCACATTTTTTAATTTGCATTTGTTCTTCATAACTAATATTTCTAAAGTTTGTTTTTAACAAAAAATCAACACTTGATTCCATCTCCATCTAATATTAATAACAAAAATAATTTTAAATCATATAATACAACGCATCTAGAATAATTCTAAACAGGAAGAGCAAAAGAAAATCACATCCACATTCAAAATAGTTGAAAATGCGACTAATTTTTAACATGCAACAATATAGGCTCATATTCTCTCTCTCTCTCTTCTCTCCTATAAGAATTATATATATATATATATATGATATATATATATATATAGTTACCATATAAACATAAAAAAGATATATATAAGATTAAATATTTCTTAAATATATAGTATATAGTTATATATTATATATAATATATATAAGCACCAAATTAGCGTCCGGTAGCTCAGCGTGAGAGCACTCGCCCAACTAAGCGAGAGACCCAGGTTCGTCACTGGTCGGTCGTGTTTGTGTGAGCCATTCTCTTCTTGGCTCCGTCTTGCTCGGACTTTAAAATTGAGCACACCCCTCCTAGATTAGGGCTCTGCCCGTGAGCGGTGGTGTTAGCTGTAAAAAAAAAAAAAAAAAAAAAATATATTTTAAAATTGCAAGTGAAACATGGTTTGCAAAGAAAATTTAAAACAAACCTATTTATGGCAACACTATGACGAGCTAGAGGCGGCCTGCCTCTCCTAGTATAATATAAAACGTATACGATTTATTTTATTCCAACTTCGCCTATGTACGTAGGAAAGTTAAGGGGTGTATAGGGAGGCAAAGCATAAATACCTCATTTTTGTTTTATAGTTCTTTAAAATTTTGTAGATTAATTAATTTTCTTATGGTTTCTTATTAATATTAACATTTTTTATATTTTTTTAATTGTTTTTCTTAATTATTAATTTGTTCTTAAAAATAAGAGTAGGCAATGCCTACCCAGCCATATTCCCTTAACTTTACGCCACTGATATAATAGTATCATATATATATAATATATGTATTATATATTATATATATATATAATATATAATAAAATATATTATTTTACAACATTGATAGATATATATTTTAATATATATATCGTACAGGGTGATTCAAAAACCTCTTGCGACAAACTCGGAGTGCTTGATAAAAGCCAAACGATAAGGAACATTTATTGGTAAATAACCTATGTTGTATGAATTACGCTTCGTTTCAAAGTTACGGACGTTTGAAGGTACACTAGTTTATATGTTGTGTGACGCGTCTCATGTAGGTTACCGACGATTTAGGTTGCTCAATTTTAATGTGTTTGTGCGTGCGTACAGTGTGTACCTTAACCGTCGCTTAGAAAACACGTGGCTAATACTTTACTTGCCAATTTGCATTCGGGTTGATTTCAGTACAGTGAGGCATCGATTAACAATGGGATCACTACACTTCTTTCCGGAGTTAACCGGGACATAATTAATGTGTTACGGTCTGCGCGATCGGAAATGTATGAAGAGCGGCCCCTCATGTACGGGAACGGTTTTCACACAGAAATCAACCCCCCACACAATGTTTGCTCGCCTTCATCAGCGCCTTCGAGATAATGAGACCCTTCGTCCCCGGTGCATTGGTGGAAGACCGCGTAATACGAACGAGGACTCCTGCGTTTGAAGAAGAGGTGCTTGGGAGAGTCACCAACGACCCGTCGACTAGTGCTCGCGCCATTGCCGAATGCGATTGGTTCAAATCAAGTGTCGTCTGTGGTTCGGGTCTTGGAAGAGCAAAGCCCTTCATGCATACCACCTACAGAAAGTACAAGGACTTGGGCCAAACGACTTCGCACCCCGTGTGCGATTTGCCCGGTGGTTTCTGCAACGGAGCATCGATAATCCTGCCTTTCCTGCGCATGTCTTGTTTACCGATGAGGCGTGATTCACACGTGATGGCTACTTCAACAGCAGAAACAGCCACATATGGGACGAGGACAATCCGCACGCAATGTTCATCAGAGTTCACCAGGCGAAATTTACCGTAAACATCTGGGGTGGAATTCTTGGGGATTATCTGCTGGGATCTGTCATCATTCCACACCGTTTGGATGGACCTGCATACCTGCAACTACTCCAGAAAACGCTTCCGCAGCTCATGGACGACATACCCTTGCGACCCGCAGAGACATGGTGGTTTCCAACATGATGGCGCTCCAGCGCACTTTAGCCACCAAGTACGGGCGCATCTGAACAGAGTCTACACTGACAAATGGATAGGGAGAGGGGGACCTGTTGCGTGGCCTGCAAGATCGCCCGAACTCACGCCCTAGATTATTTTCTTTGGGGCCATGTGAAGAGTGTTGTAGTGCATTAACCCAGTCAACACAAGAGAGGAACTGATTCAGCTAATATTCACTGTCGTTTATATATATATATATAATATTATATATATATTAATATACCTATATATATATATATATATATTATATTTATATATATATAATATATATTATATATATATATATATAATATATATTAGGTATATATATATAGATATATATATATATATTATATATATATATATATATATATATATATATATTATATAAGATACTATATATATATATATATATATATTATATATATATATATTATATTAAATATAGGTATATATATATAATATAATAAGTTATATATATATATAAATATATATATATATATATATATATATATATATATATATGCCACAGAATAGATATACAAATAGAGTCGAAAGGATTCACAATTCTAAAGGGGCATATCAGAAAAAACTTACCCGGTACCAAATTCCCTATTCTAATTGACATTACTGTAATATGTTATAGTGTGTGAAATATGTTTAGGTGTCTTAAATTGACGTTTTTTTAATGAAATTTTCAATATTCTTTTTAGATACAATATTTCATTAAATGGTTGGAAAGCGTTTTAAATAAAAATTTTGAACTCCCTTAAATTACGCTTTTTCTTAAATTTTTCAATTAAAAATTTAGGACTTTTTAAAAGTGCTTTTTTTTCTTAAATTTCAAACATTGAAATTTATTTGGTAATTCATAAAATTTTTAGTTTTTTACGGGATTTCCAGCATTTGAAAAAAATAATGTGTTTATTTGAAATGCAATTCTCAAAAAGCAAAAAATCAATTATTTAATTTTTAATTATTTTTAAATTGACGTTTTCTTAATGAAATTAGCAATATTTTTTTTTATATACAAAATTTTTTCATTATTCTTATGCAAACTTTACTCTATTGTTACCACAAACCACTCTCTATTTCATTTCTTCCTTAACAACCTTCACCATTCGTATTCTGACTTCTTCCCACTGTACCATCGACTTTTGCAACATTCGGTTATTATCACTTTTATATATTTCTTGCGACACTTTTCTTGTAATTACATTTCAATATAGTTCGACAGACTTTTAATAACTTATATATTAAAAGGCAATATTTTTCAATCAAATGCAATATCAAAAAACAGCTAAATTAAACTTTTATATCTAACTCCTATCGGTCTTTGGACCGATGCTGTAAATAATTAAACAGCTTATATACTACGTCGTCCAACATTAGCTGCTGCATCATTTTCTCTCCTCATCAGCTACACCTGAAATAACAAAAATAACCTATATATATATATATATATATATATATGTCACAATAAGTCCGTCCCTTGTACCTCCGCGGCCCTCAACAGATGGTGGTCTACCTTCTGAGGGCGTGTCTAGGGTGTCTACACTTCCCAGGTCGTTACTGGCTTTGATTCTTCTGGCGGACTTCTGTCTTCCTAAATTCCCGTCGAGCAGCTTCAGCCGTTGTATAAGAGCTTCCTTACTTTCTTCTTAAGTTTCCTCCTGAATCTTCTTTTGGTCCTCAAGAATAAGTGAAGTCTTCTCTAAGGTCCTTACTATTCCTTTTTCTTCTTACTATCCTTCAGTAAATCCAAAGTTGTACCAGGAAGGTTTCGTAGTAATGAAATAATGAATAGTTATTCTAAACCCTTTAATCCTCACTTAAGTAATACACGTCAAGAGTCTTGATATGAAGAGCGGCAAACAAGGAATGAACCCTTGTATGTATAAAGCTCGCTCTTTTATACCATTTCTTCTTTAAACGCTTACTCGTAAATTACTATAAATATTTTTACAATCTTTCTTAAAATTATTCAAAATAAACTTACAATATTAAATATTATTGCAAAAACTCATAAAATTATTCTAAATAATTTTACAATCTAAAAAGTATTGAATTGATGATAAAATTACTCAATTCTTATAAACAATGGTAAAAATACTAAATTAATTACGAAAAGTAGGTCCTCACTAATAATATACTCAAAAGCATTTCTTATGATGATAAAGTTGCTTATCCTTTCTTATTCATCTGTGATAATATCCCCCTTATTAAGATGAAGAAATGGATTCTGAGTATTCCTCTATTTTCTTCATCATGATTTACAGATGAATTCTACTAAGGTAATCTGTCCCTACGTCTTCCTCACCACTGATCGATTTTAATAAGAATTTGATTTCTGAGGAAAGCGTCCCACCTCATAATCCGGGATTCTCGAATTTTGACTTATGCATGTATGTGAGCGGTTTGTGGTCGGTTAAAGGAACGAATTCTTTGCCATAGAGATAATTCTCAAATTCTTTATACCGAATATTTATCGCAACCCTTCCTTTTCCATGGTCGCGTACCTCTTTTCTCTATCAGACAGCTTCTTGCTTGCGTATGCGACTGGAAACACACCGTCTTCTTTTTCTTGCATTAATACCGCTCCAAGGGCCCCATCACTGGCGTCAGTTTGCAAGATAAACCTTTGATTTAGATCCGGTAGTCTTAATATTGGTTCACGCAACAATACATTCTTCAAATTAATGAACGCTCTTTCGCAACTATCTGTCCATATTTACTTTATTTTGGTGTGACCCTTTTTACGTCAAATCCGTTAAGGACTTGGCGACCGCGCGTATAGTTTAGGTAATATAAATTCTCTATAGTATCCTGTTAATCCTAAAAACGATCTTATTCCCTTTTTCGTTTCTGGTTTTGTTGCGTCCCTTATTTTTCTTATGTTATGCTCCTGTAATCCCACTCTTCCTCCCACGATGTCGTGTCCTAGGAATTCAATATTCTTCATTCCAAACTTACATTTCGATGGTCTTACCGTGAAGCCTGATTCCCTCAACCGTCTCATCAATCCTCTATCTCCTCGAGGTGTTCTTTCCAATTTTCGATAATATTACTACTACGTCGTTCAATATAACCTTTCCGTATTCCGCATCCCCTTAAGTACTTGCTGCATGGCCCTTACGAGGGGTTCGCCCCCGAATTCACTAACCCAAACGGCATCTTCAGGAACTCGTAATGGGCCATCTTGCGTTACAAACGCCGTCTTCTCTATATCATCTTCATCCATCGGTATTTGCCAATACCCTTTGCTGAGATCCACTTTCGAGAAATATTTTGCTTTCCCGATCTTAGCAAATAACTCTTCTGTTGTAATCATTGGCTCGGGATCGAATACTGTTATCCTATTTAATTTTCTGTAATCTGCACAAATACGATTACTTCCGTCTTTCTTTTTAACAATTACAATGGGGGAGGCGTATGCTGACGTTGATTCTTTAATTATCCCTATTTCCAACATTTTATTTATCTCTGTTCTCAATTCTTCTCTTAATGCGTGCGGAATGGGATATGCTTTTGATCTCACTGGTTCGTTAGTAGTCAATTTTATCTTATGCTGTTCAATTTTCGCTGTTCCAGGCGCGTCCGTAAAGATCGATTTGTATCTTTTTATGATCCCATGCATCTGTTCACGTTCTTCTAACGATAATTGCTCTTCAATCCTTACTTCGTCTATCGTTTCTTTAAACACGCGATTGACTAACTCTAAATAGTCTCCGTTGTCACGGGTTTCGTCATCAGTGGCCTCCAAAATCGCGATTCCCCCTACTTCAGTCACTTCCGAACGTTTAGTATCATTTCTTTTCTAACATACGCTTTTAAAAGGTTTGCGTGATTACCGTCTTTACATTAATTTCCTTTTAAGGTGTATCCCGCCGTAATTATTCCTCCTTCTTTTCTCAGCGACGATGATGGTCCTTTCATTGCATATATTAATTTGTTGCTTTCAGTCGTAATAGTATAGTACCTTTTCCCCTTCTTGAACTTGCGATCCTTCGCCTTCCCGATCCATAATAATGTTTATATCTTAATTTGAGCTCTTTTTAAATTCTTCTTGAGCTGACGGGATATTTTCATTGTTTCCTCGTTTTTCCCTTTCCATCCAACTTTTTCGCGCATTTCGCCACTCACCCCGTACTGGTAAACTATTCTTTACTATGCATCTTCACGAATTTTCTTCTGTTCCATAACTCTTTCAAAATTTGTAGTGATCCCCTCATTGTCCTTCCATATAGTAGTTCAAATGGCGCGAATCCCGTACCTTCTTGTGGTGCTTCTCTGAATAAGCAAAATAGATAATGTCAAGGTATTTCGGCCATTCTCTTGTTTTGTTCGTGACATAACCTTTTTAGCATGTGCTTTAACGTTCCATAGTACCTCTGCTACGAGTTGCTCGTACACGATGGTAAATGATATGGAACAAGCGTCGTATTGAAGTTGTCGAATCCTTTCAACAAATAGCTTACGCTTGCATGCATCTGACGGGTAACTGCGTACCTAAATCGGTTGAGATTTCACTCCGTATACCGATTCCTCAATACATATTTAACAAGAGCTTCGGCTTACGGGTTTTTGTCGTATATCTTCAGGGGTACCGCCTCAGGATATTCGTGTCGCGTGAATCCGACCATGGTTAAAATGATATTGTATAACGTCCTCGGATGCGGGTGAGGAATAGTCCGATAATGTCCACAGCGGGACCTTTCTGAATGGTACGCAACCAGCGGGAAAAGTTTGAAGTAAGAGGAGGTCTTGTGGACTTTTCCCTTTTGATGTATTGTTCTTTGGCATTACGTCGCATGCCCAATGGCAAATTACCGCCGATCCTCACTGTCGGTTGTCATCGTTCGGCCAAATAAAAATAATTTAACAATTTTCCCCGTGTCTTATTTATTACAAGATGTCCTCCAGCGGGTTAGAGCTCGTGCGGCAAACTCTCATTAATTCAACTCTGAAGCTGTTTTGGACTATTACATACTTTTGATATTCGCCGGTCGTTTTTTCTCAACCATTTTATATTAATAGTTCCCGGTATTATCGTATTTCACCAGTATAACCATCAGTGTTCTCTTCGTGACCTTTGTTCCATGTATACGAATTTAACGACACGTCTTCTTTCTGCAGTCGTATCAAACTCTTGTCGGTCCAATTTTCAGAAGAGATTTCCACGCGGATCTTCTAATTTCGGAGGTTCGTCCTCCTTCCGTTAGAATTCTTTACTTCATTTCCCACGCGCTGCGACTTTCCAGCGTTTTCCTCAATTACTGCGTCGGTGATTTGCTCCCTTTTATGTTCCGATTATGTTAAGGTCGCAATCATCGCGCATCAGGAAGGACACAGCGCTTCGACTTCTCCTTTGAAAGTACGGTGTTAACGTAAATTCTGGCGTATGGCGCTTCTCTAATCGGTTAGCACGAGGAAGCAAATTCCCTTTCTTTGGCCGTTAGTTGCCGCTGGATGCACAAAACGTATTCCTTTTCCACGCAGTACGCACCCACTACATCCGGGTATCGGCGTAATGTTTGTAATGGAATAACCTTAACCGTTCCTTTCTCGTGTATCATTGGCATGTTATTTCCCTTTTTCCGATTGTATTCACGTAATGCCATTCTTACAATCGGTATTAACGTTCCATTTTTTAATTCTAGAGTTTCCCCTTCTATACTTTCTCTAATTTCTTGCTCCGACGAATGGTCGTCCACATTCGTGATTATACAAGCGGCGGCTTCTGTACCCTTGTATTTACCTCGCGCGTGGGTGTCCCCTTGGTTGAACTTGCGCTCGACGTATCTACCACCCCATTCCTGTCTCGGTTCTTTTCTCCAACGAGGATCGGTAGTGGTTTTATTGTTATAATTATTGGAGCCCATCCGACACTCACGAGCTTTATGACCTATCCCATTGCATTTGTAGCATCTTACCTCTAATGCCTCCGACTCCCAATTTCTTCGTGAATCGTCGGTATTATCTTCATATTTCTTTGCTTTAGATGTAAGCGTTCGGCCGTGAGCTCTTAGATAATTATCTGCTTCTTCCACCATAACTTCTAATGACCTTGTCGCCCTTTCTCTTAGGAACACCGTTAGATCTCTCGGGCACGCGTGCAGAAACTGTTCTACTGTAATAAGCTTTGCTACACCCTCATATGTTTTCTCTGTTCTCGAGAGTTCAACCCATTTATCTAGGTATTTCCTCAGTCTCTCGGCAAATTGTGCGGGTGTCTCGTTTTCTATTGGTTTTTCTTCCTTGAACTTTTTTCTATAACCATTCTCTGTCAGGTTATATCTTACTAGTAGTGCCTCCTTTAGGGCGGTGTAGTTGCTAACCACGTCACGAGGTAGTCTGGAGTACACCTCTAGAGCTCGTCCGGTTAGTAACGCACTGAGATATAACACCCAGTTTTCTGCGTTCCACGCGTTATCGTTGGCAAAACGTTCGAATCGTTCAAGATAGCTCCCCATATCATCCTTTCCGTCGGTGAATGGAGGAAGCTTCGGTATCTTGGCTCTTATCTGCCAGCTTTCCGAGGCGCCATTGATTATCCTCGTTTGATTCGCGAGCTCCAATCTTTTAAGCTCGTATTCACGTTCCTTCTCTTTTTCAGCGCGTTCCTTCTCCTTCTTCTTTTCGCCTCGCGGCCTCAGCAGCTCTTTCTTCTGCTATGAATTCCCTGGCCTCTTTACCCTTCAGTCCCAACTCCTGACACAGCTTATGTATCGAGCTATTATCCATACTTTTTTGTAAGTTTTCAAAGATTATACTACGCTTCCAGTCAGGACGGTGAATTTGTTAGAAGTATCCAGTCAAATTTTCACTTGAAATTTCCAGTGTATCACTGATCATTCACGGAACAGGCCCCCAATTATGTCACAATAAGTCCGTCCCTTGTACCTCCGCGGCCCTCCAACAGATGTGTGGTCTTCCTTCTGAGGTCGTTGTCTAGGGTTGTGACACTTCCCAGGTCGTTACTGGCTTTGATTCTTCTGGCAGACTTCTGTCTTCGTGAATTCCCGTCGAGCAGCTTCAGCCGTTGTATAAGAGCTTCCTTACTTTCCTCTTAAGTTTCCTCCTGAATCTTCTTTTGGTCCTCAAGAATAAGTGAAGTCTTCTCTAAGGTCCTTACTATTCCTTTTTCTTCTTACTATCCTTCAGTAAATCCAAAGTTGTACCAGGAAGGTTTCGTAGTAATGAAATAATGAATAGTTATTCTAAACCCTTTAATTCCTCACTAAACTTAAGTAATACACGTCAAGAGTCTTGATATGAAGAGCGGCAAACAAGGAATGAACAATTGTATGTATAAAGCTCGCTCTTTTATACCATTTCTTCTTTAAACGCTTACTCGTAAATTACTATAAATATTTTTACAATCTTTCTTAAAATTATTCAAAATAAACTTACAATATTAAATATTATTGCAAAAACTCATAAAATTATTCTAAATAATTTTACAATCTAAAAAGTATTGAATTGATGATAAAATTACTCAATTCTTATAAACAATGGTAAAAATACTAAATTAATTACGAAAAGTGGATCCTCACTAAAAATATGACTAAAAGCATTCCTAGTGCTGAAGAATGTAGCTTAACCTTTTTCATATCTAAATTCATCTGTGATAATATATATATATATATATATATATATATATATATATATATATATATATATATATATATATATATATATATAGAGTATATATATATATATATATATATATATATATATATATATATATATATATATATATATATATATATATATATATATATATATATATTTCTTTCTTTCTTTTTTTTTTATCTTCATTTTTCTCTTTGCCCCAAGACTGGGGGTAAGGTGCGTGTCATGCATCGGAAAAGAAAAGCAGTAGAAGAATATGACAAAAGTC
The DNA here is from genome assembly GCA_015478945.1 of Trachelipus rathkii. Lineage (NCBI taxonomy): Eukaryota > Metazoa > Arthropoda > Malacostraca > Isopoda > Trachelipodidae > Trachelipus > Trachelipus rathkii. Next base: position 1,813 of record JABUQX010059842.1, on the reverse strand, counting down.
GAAAGGAAAGCCCAGCCTTACCGCCCCCTCTGTACCATTAATTAGTGAGAACTCGTCACAGACAGAAAATCCACCCTAGAGCTTCATGGGACCGCGACGGACCCTCACTATGGTAAATCGTCAATGTAAGGGTTCATCCCCTGGCCCAGGTGGGCCACAACCATGCCCCCATACAAAACCCCGCCATTCACTCCTATTATGCACCTTTATTCTCGCCTCTGCCAAACTCACATTTCTCTCCTTCAGACATTCGTTCACCGACTCAATCCACTTCTTCGGTCTCCCAGCCGGTCGGTTCCAACACACTCACCACTATACATCCGCTTAACCAACCGACTATCATTCATCCTTTCCACATGACCAAACCATCTCAACATACTTTCATTTATTCTCTCATTTACCCCCTTCTTCACACCACACAACTCTCTAATAAGTTCATTCCTCATTTTATCAATTTTTCTCACACCTAGCATGCCCCTAAGATTGTCCATCTGAACACATTGAACTTTAGATCTATACTTATTCCAGACCATAGTCTCACTACTATACAATAACACAGGTAACAACATACCCTCATGTAAGACCCTAGCGCACTCAAGACTTAGTCCCTTTATATCCACCAATGATTTAATTGCACCAGCCACCTTCCTGCCATTCACAACTTTCCTACTACACTCTGCATCATTCATTCCCTTCTCATCCAACACATACCCTAAATATTTAAACTCAGACACTTGTTCCAGCTGCTCACCATCTAACATAACTTCACACTGAGGACTGTCCTCACTCACAACCATAACTTTACTTTTATCTACATTTACTTTCAAACCCTCCTTTTACACACCCTGCCAAATCTCTACCAATCCTCTCAAACTCTCTTCAGATTCGCCACACAGAACCAAATCATCCGCATATATATATATATATATATATTATTTTTATATGAAGTATCATATATATATATATATATATATATATATATATATATATATATATATATATATATATATATATATATATATATATATATATATATATATATATATATATATATTGATAAGGTAACTGCTCATCCTTCTACACCTCACAGCAGTGTAATAAGTATTGATAAAAATACCCCTATTGAGTAATTCACCCTGCTGGGATTGAACCTGGGCCCTAGCAGATGACCGCGTAAGTGCTTGACCACTACGCCACGATGGACTAAAAGAAGAACGCGACAAATCTTCCTGTGGTGAATATAAGCACCCACCTAACAGGACATGCCGCGCTCTTCCCGTCCACACTCGGGCGTAGGGTCTAGCAGGGCACCGCACAAGGTGAAAAATACTCATCAAACCGGGGGATTATATTGTATTGATAAGGTAACTGCTCATCCTTCTACACCTCACAGCAGTGTAATAAGTATTGATAAAAATACCCCTATTGAGTAATTCACCCTGCTGGGATTGAACCTGGGCCCTAGCTAGTATTTTTCACCTTGTGTGGTGCCCTGCTAGATCCTTGCGCCTAGGTGTGTGGACGGGAAGAGCGTGGCATGTCCTGTTAGGTGGGTGCTTATATTCACCACAGGAAGATTTGTCGCGTTCTTCTTTTAGTCCATCGTGGCGTAGTAGTCAAGCACTTACGCGGTCATCTGCTAGGGCCCAGGTTCAATCCCAGCAGGGTGAATAACTTAGGTAGTTTATTGAATATATATATATATATATATATATATATATATATATATATATGAAATGGTGTAATGAAAATAAGCGACGTAGAACGATCTAAGAAGGCGATTCCGAAATTGAAAACGAACGAAGTACTACCG
>JABUQX010059841.1:20000-25968 GCA_015478945.1 Trachelipus rathkii | reverse complement strand
AACTCTTCTGACCCCAGACTTAACCGCCTATGGCTCAAACCTTTACTTTGCAATTATACCGGTAAAGTTCTGGAACACTAATCCTTTTATCGGTTTTCATCAGCAACCTTGATATGCACACTTTTAACGCCGTGCACCGGAGCATGTAGATCTTTAATTGCCCTAGCTTGGAATTATTCCACAACTCTGGTAGAATTTCTGGAGACCTCGGCATTTTATACCAGTGGATATATATATATTATATATATAATTTATTATATATAGGTATATATATATAATATATACTAAATTTATATATATATATATATATAATATATATATATATAATATATTTATATAATATATATATATATATATGTATATATATATATATATAATATATGTTTCTGTATATATATGCATATACGTATAATATATATTTACACACCACTGACGCCACATACAGAAAATTTTAAATATGCTAGTTAAGAAAAGTAACGATAAAAAGCATTAAATAAAAAAACAATAGAAAATAATAATTTGAATTCTTGTTCCGTTTCTTGCCAAATTATTAAAATTAAGAGGGGGAAAAATTTAAAACGGAAATATAACGCCCTATGAAATATTTGGACAACCTACGCAGCGAAATTCATTGCATTCGCAATAATAATTTATTTTAAGAGGGTCTTTTCTCTTTCGCATTCCATATATATATATATATATATTATATATAATATACTATGTAAAATATTTATATATATATTATATATTATATATATATATATATATATATATAGTATATATTATTTTGAGAATAAAGTAATACTGTAAATAAATTTAAATAAATGTAGTAGCTCCAAAATAACTTATTAAAAATTTTAATTTATGTATTCGTACTTATGCTAAGATTTTGCGCGAAAGCAAAATTTTAGCATTAGTCGAAATGAAAAATATATAAACCGGTCCTGTTGGAGATTACTTTATCTTCAGTAGAATTAAATTAACAATAAGAAGATTCAGAAGAAATAAATCTCACTCAATATACTCTCTCCAGAACTCCTCCAAACTTAAAACGCAAGCTTTCGGCAAGAGAGGTAAATTTCAAGGAAGGGCTGCGACTCCGAAATTTCGATCACAAAGTTTTTCGCACAAAAAGAAGATCAGCTCAAGGGTGGTAACGCGCTGGGAAAGTTCGTGACTTCACCCATCGCCTACGAAGAGTATTATTCAAGAATGGACTGTTACATCTTTACTTTCATTGAAATATTACTACTATTGTGAGTAAATCTACCTACTTCAAATATGGATCTTTAAATTACCATCATCTTATATACGGGTGCTTGCTCTAACAAGAAGCCACCAACTTAGCAAGTTTTATCCCTATATAATTGGTGAACCCGGAGTTTAAGAACATCCAGAACTTTCAATTAATGTTCAAAATAAACAAGAAAACGAAACAAACAAAATGAGAAAAAGATAAAAAACTACAATATACTAAATTCTCAATCAGAACACTCAGAGAAGATGACTCAAGCAAACGAACATTTTCGATACGGGACATTCAAATTTTTTCATTTTCTATATTTTGAGATTATGGTCTTCGCATTTATCACAACTATCACAGTTCGAGATTCATCGCTAGAACATAGCAAGACTTCCTTGTCGGCATGGGATTTCTTTCATCCTTTCAGAAAGTTTGGATTATGGCAGAAACTCATTTTTGGGATCCACTACGAACTCTGATTATTTTTTCGATTTCTAAATGGTTCTGTGACCTCTCCCTTTTATGTATGAAGAATTTTTTCAAATAAAGGGACCTTAAATTCAATTAACTTCGCCTCTACATATGCTTAACTTTCCTTTACGGTATGTGATTCTTCATTCATTTTAATTTTTGGATTATGGGCAGAAATTCATTTTTGGATTCCACTACGTAACTCTGATTCCTTTTTCGAATGCTAAAATGTTCTGTGACCGCTCCTTTATGAGATGGGAAGAAAATTTTTCAAATATAAGGACCTAAATTTCAAGCAACTTCGTCTCTTCATATGTCAAGCAATGTTTCTCTCGTAACTACAGCTTTGAAACTATTTACGTGCGCATTGATCATATCATGGATACATTAGAAACGCCTATACTGGACCTTTCCTTGGATTCAACGGTTTCGATCGATGTGGGCCTATTTAACTTGTGAATAACTCAATTGTTCTATATCAAGAATTATGTATTAACATTTTTTATTTTTATCCATTAAAATGTTTGTATGTTTGTTTATATCCAACGGATATAAAAATATGCTTGTGTTTAATTGCACCTTTTATTTTCTGTATATATAACAATATTGTATTTTGTTTTTTATCAATATTTGAATATATATGTTTAGATCTTCGGGATGTAACCAGGTTATGCGCGGGTATTGAATATTTTTACATTTCCACATATACTATTTTTGCTCAAATGTTTGTATGTCTACTTATCTCTTTGGACATTACTTAGATATGCTTGCATTTGAAAGTACTTTTAACTTTATGTATTTTAGTTATTATTTTTACCTCATTGGAATGTTTTATATTGTGTTTGTGTGCATTGTTAAAATGCCCACAAATATGATGTATACATGTGAATGAAGGTTAATTTTTATATCTTGTATAATTATTATAACATACTTCTCACTCCGTGTGTTTAGCGCGTGAAGTAATGTAGCACTCCATTTATAAACTTTGTAAAAAATTTTTAGTCTATGTTCGTACTATGCTAAGATTTGCGCGGCAAAATTTTAGCATAAGTCGAAATGAAAACAATATTATTAAAACCCTCCTGTGAGGATACTTCTTCAGTCAGATTAAATTTTAACAATAAGAAGACATCAGAAGAAATAAATCTCACTTCAAGATACTACTCCTCCAGGAACTCTCCAAACTGTTAAAAAACGCAAGCTGTTCGTCAAGGAGAGGTAAATTTCAAGGAAGGACTGCGACTCCGAATTTCGATAACAAATTTTTGCACAAAAGAAGAGTCAGGCAAGGGTGGTAAACGCGATGGAAAGTGGCTGTGATTACCAATTCGCCTACGAAGAGTATCTCACGAAGGAACTTTTGTAACATCTTTCTTTCATAGAATATTTACTACTATATTGAGTAAAATCATACACTTCCAAATATGGATACTTTAAATTACCATTCATCTTACTATAGGGTGCTTGGCTGCTAAAGAAGCCAGCCAACTTAGGCAAGTCCTTTCCTGTAATATATATATATATATATATATACTATATATATATATATTATATATAAATATATATATTATATATAAGTATATATATATATATATATATATACTATATATATATATATATATATATATATATATATATATATATATATATATAATATAATATATATATATATATATTATATATATATAATAATCATATATATATATATATATATATAAATTATATATATATATATATATATATATATATATATTATATACATGATATATATATAATATATATATAATATATATATATATAATATATATATATATATATATATAGTTATAATATATATATAGTGTCTATTATCCCTGAGGCAAGTGAGCCAGCCACCTCAGGGCCCCGAGCTCAAAAAAATTAAACAGCGATAAATTGGAAAAAGGACGAAAACAAAAACAAGGATTTAAACAGTGACAAAAATTGTTTCAATTTTTATTTTAAAATCTACATCATGTTTTAATGTCTATACAGCAGAAGATGCACGTGATGATGATGATGTAGAAATTGCTTTCTTTTTATTTTTTACATGAATGAAATCATCAATAATTTCATCAAAATTTAAATTATTCAAAACTTCATGCTCAATCGAAAGTAATGCGAATGCATTCAACTTTTCATCGAACTTCTTAGATAATTTTTTATATATTTTAATTTTGAAAAAGATCTCTCATCCTTAACATTCGTGCAAAACAATGACAAATAAATTCGGAGAAGAATTTCAAGATTTGGCATAATACAAATTAAGCCATCCTTTATAATTGCTGAGTACATTGAAGAGTAGGAAAACGTTGACTTATCAAAATTAAAATAATCTTTTGCGATTTGGCATTCTTCGATCAATTCATTCTCATTCAAATCATTCGAATAGAAAGCAGCAATTTTTTTACATGATTCTGATATTTCATCACAATTTAACTTGTTTAAATTAATCAAAAAAGCAAATTTCTCTTCCAAATCTGAATAAAATGTACATGCGCGTTTTTAAATTTGTAAGCAAAGATTGAACAATTGCTAGAAACTTATCTTTGTGGATTTTTTGTTTTGTTCCGAGCTATTTAAATTAGATGTTGACCGAGTTTGTACCATTTCACTTTCAAAATTACTCAATTCTTCAAACTAAGTTAATTCATCGTTGAATATTGTATCAAATTGTTCATGAATATTATCCAGAAATGCTATCAAAGTTTAATATAATTTAGCCGCTACATTAAGGGTCAAGTCTTTGCTTTGCAATTTCTGGTTGACTCTGTTGAATTGACCCAAAATTATCTTCCAAATTTTAAACTTCAATATATTTTTGAATTCTCAAAGTTTGTTGATGAGGCCGGTAGCTGTTGCTTTATTATTGTTTTATTGTAATTGCTCTTCATCCAGGAATGATTTTAACAAGGTTACAATTTTCACATAAGATGAATCTACTGCTACAACTGCATCATGTTTGGCAGACCATCTTGTGCCGGTGGCTCGTTTGAGAAGGTGCTCGCCTGTATTGGAAAGTGCATCTTTCAATTTATTCCACCGAAATGGTGAATAAACGAAAAAAACATACAAAGATTCCATGAGATCGAAGAATTCATTCGCTTCATCATCATCTTCAATGGCATTTTTGCCAACCAAGTTTAGTGAGTGTGCTGCACATGGAATAAATATTGCTAATTTGTTAATGTCGGTGATTTTTGCCTGCAAACCGCCATAGACACCGGACATGTTTTTTGCATTATCATATGATTGGCCGCGGCAATGCATTATATTCAAATCCTTAACATCCAAAAAGTTGACAACAGTATCTTTCAAATGCTTCGATGTGTGTTCTTCGTGTGTGTTCTTCGATTGGAAAGAAACTCAAAAATCGTTCAACAGGTTCTTCATTCTTTACGTATCGGACACAAAACACAAGTTGATCCATGTGACTAACATCTGGAGTTGAATAAACGCTCAGTGACAAATATTTGGCCTTATGAATTTCATCAATTATTTAATTTTCAAATTTTTTTGCGATGAGGAAAATAAATTCGTTGAAAATATTCGCTGACAAATATGATGCGCGACCTTTCCCCTTATTTCCATATTGCGCAAGATGAATTTTTAAAAGTGAATCATATTCACTTAGCAATTTCAAACTACCCAAATGGTTCCCATTACGATTTGAGCCAATCGTTTGGTAGGATCCACGAAATGGCAATCCTCTCGATCCAAGAAATTTTATTACGGAAACAATTCGCTTTAGAATATCGCGCCAATAGTCCATTTCAATTTCAACGCTACTTTTAAAACTCTCGTCTATGCTTTCCAGTTGTTTTGCTCGCCTCCTGTATGCCAAATAGTCTTCCACGTGTCTCTTCGAATGCTCATGACTTTTGATCGTTGAATACTATTTCTCCAATCGTTAAAACCAACTGCTGAAAAAACAGCAGTATTATTGGAACTATAATCATCGAATTGTCGGCATATGAAACAAAAAATTAATTCAGCTGATGGTGAAGAAACAATCCAATCATGTTGGACGTTTGGTAATTCACGTTGAAAGTGAAATGTTGAAAAACGTCGACCAGCTGGCGAAGCTCGAAATTGTGTTTCGAAATTTTGACAACATTTTGGGCCTAATTTAGGCCAATAGCTTTGCAGTTCAGGTAAATCGGTATGAATATCCTATAATACAACATCAATAGGAAATCGAAATTGTCACAAAGAAAATTGCTCACTTCATGTGCA
>JABUQX010059841.1:10000-15000 GCA_015478945.1 Trachelipus rathkii | reverse complement strand
CACTATATAATAAAATGTAACAGTATTAAAAACTTTAGTATATAGGGCCTATCACCTTAGTTCTAATTACCGTCTCATGCATGAAGAATTTTAATTTTCTCTTAAATATTTTTTTTAAAATAATTGTTACCCCGCTTTTCATTAGTACTTTAAGTACATAAAGTATTTTCTGAACTCTGCCGTTTCCACACCCAAACCTCATTAACGTATTTCGGCTTTAAAATCAGTTTGTATATAAAACTTTCACCTTTTTTATGAAACACATTTCACGAAAACTTCGTAAAAGAATTATCCTCCCCTCTTACAAAAGCTATTTTCCCCAAATTGAAAATTATAAACTATTATACTATATTATTAGTATATAGACGTTTTGCAACCATAAGGACCATGTCCCTGAAGCTCTTCGATCCTCAATTATTTATAAATTTACTTGTGATAGCTGTAATGCTATCTATATTGGCAGTACCTCCCGTCAATACCACGTGAGGACTGAGGATAGACGAGCACAGAGGCATTTCTACCCGTACCAAAACTTGGTTGAATTCCCCTTCCCATTCAGCTATTAGAGATCACTCACATGCTCAAGACCACACCTTTAACTACAATAATTTTAATATATTAACCCAAACAAATTCGACAACCAACCTACATATTTTAGAAACTTTGTACATTCACAACATTAAACCCTCTCTTAATAGTGATTCCGGCCCATTTAAACTACAGCTACTTTAACTCGGAAACAGTCAACACAGTTCATGTCTGTTTACATTCAATAATAAGAAACTTGAAGATGTCTGAGACTTGTCTGGTGAGTTTTGAGAATTTTTCTGGTACTGTTAATACTTTAATATTCCATTTTAATTTAGTTGCCCATTAATATAAGGATTTTCGAATCATTTATTTGGTTTGATTTGCAAGTGTAATCTTTGTTGTTTACCGACGGAGAGCGACGTTTTCGCGTTTCTGCTTTTCTCTCACATTCATGATCAATTTTGTAATATTTAAAGCGTGGTTGATCTTTTGACACAGAGGGTTCCAACATTCTAGTGTATTAACATTTCGTCGACGTATAATTCACCTCAAATATATATATTATATTATGATATTAAATAACTAATCACTTAAAATTTCCTCTATAGAATTTTTGTGTACTTAGCAAGACTTATGAGTTTGTTTAATTTTAAGTTTCACCTGATGATGGAAATTGCCATTTCCGAAACGTTGTGTACTCTCTCAGAGTAATAACATATAATATGTGGAAGGCATTACCTAGATATTGCTTTTCCTATCAATTTGTGAAATTCGGCGAGTGGCGCGCAGATTAGAAACTGGATTGACTGATATTATTCTCTATATTTATACTATTAGTATATATATATTATATATACTATATATATATATATTATTATGGTATATTATATATCATTATATATATATATATATCTAAGACTATATATATATACATATAGTAATATACTATATTATATATATATATATATAATATATAGTATTATATATATATACTATATATATATTATACATTATATATATATATATACTCACATTCATATATATATATCTAATATTATATAAGTCATAATAATATATACTATCATATTATATATAAATTATATATATTATATATAATATATACTATAATTATATATATATATAGATAATCTATTATAATTATATATATATATATAGATACAACAATATATAATTATATACTATATATATATATATATACTATATGTATATAGCTATTTATAAGTGGTGACTTCCAGGATGCGAAATACATTAGTCTTCTAGTATAGTTATATTTTAATAATTTTAGGGTAAATACATTAAATTGGTTGGTCGCCATAACACTAATCCTAACGCTAACCCCACTTAACCTTAACCTAACCTGAATCCTAACCTAACCTAACCATACTTAAACCTATAATGTAACCTACCTAACCTAATAATTTAACGGAGTCAACACTTATAAATGTCGCTTATATTAATATGATATATAGTATTACTAACATATTATATTATTTTTTATATATATATATAAATTAACTATATTATTTCATAGTTATAATAATATATATTATATATAATATATATATATATATATATATAATATATTATATATATATATATTATATATATATCTAAATAATATAATAGTATAAATATATATATTATATATAATATAAATATACTATAATATATATATATATATATATATATATTATACTTAGTTATAAGATGTAATAGTATAATATATATATATATATATATATATATTGTTGTAATAGATGATATAATAAAAAATAAAACAATTAAAATAAAACATGAAAACTATGGAGCAAAATTCAATCCCCATCATGAATTAATGATAATAATAATAAATAATAATAATAATAATAATAAATATAAAATAATGAATAAATTATTAAAATATAAAATAATAATAATAATAATAATAATAATAATAATAAAATAATAATAATAATAATAATAATAATAATAATAATAATAATAATAATAATAAATAATAATAATAATAATAATAATAAATAATGAAAAATAATAAATAAATCAAATAAAAATAATAAATAAGTAATAAAAATAATAAAAATAAAAATGAATTACAAGAGACGCGTTTATCAGTAAACACGCAGCTGTTATCAGTTATCAAACGTACCGCTGATAAGAACGCTCAGCGCGTTGGCATCGTTTGAGTGACCTACAAACCTGTGAAACTACTATGTATATATATATATATATATGCAGATAATATATACTATATATATTATTATATGATATATATAATATATTCTTATAGTATATATACTATATATATATATTGATATATTATATATATATATATATAGATTAATATATTATAAACTTATATATATATATACTTATATATATTATATTATAATATATATTATATATATATAATTAGTATATATATATATATAGTATATATATTTGATAATATATATATATTATATATATAATATATATAGTATATAATATATTAGCTAATATATCACTTATATATATATAAATTAGTATATATATATAGTTATATACTATATATTATATGTTATAATATATATATAGTAATATATATTACTATATAAATATATATATATAATAGTATATATAATATATATATATATTATATATCTATATAATTATATATAATATATATATATTTAAAAATTAATTAATACTATTATCATTATACTATTATACCACTGTCGCGTTATTATTATATTATTATTATTTATTATTATTATTATATTATTATTATATATTATTATTATTATTATATTATTATTTATTATTATTATTATATTATTATTATTATTATTATTATTATTTATTATATTATTATTATATTATTATGATATTATTATTATTTTATAATATATATATATATATATATATCATTATTGTTATTAAATTATTTATATAGTATTATTATTATATATTATTATTATTATTGATTATAGTTATTATTATTTTATTATTATTATTTATGATTATTATTATTATTATTATTGATTATATAATATATAATACATAACTAATATATATATTATATAGTAATTAATATAAATAGTAAATATATTAAAAAAGATTATATATAATATAATCATATAATCATATAATCAAATACTATATATATATAATATAATATATATATATATATATCTATATATATATACTTATATATATATATTATATATATATATATATATATATATATATTATATATATATATATATACAAGTATAATAGTCGGCAACGTAGTATAGAAATCGATCTTAATTGTTTTTTTATTATATTATATATATATATATATATATAGTATATAATCACTAACCCCTACCATATATTATACTTAAATATCATATATATAAGTATATACCATCTATGACTTACTGCTGTCATACTACATACCTAAGATATTTCTATTATTATCAAATATAAAGTATATATATATAGGTCAGCACCGAAAAGAGCTATCTGAAGGTTGTAACTAAAAAACTATAAACAGCCACAGGAAAAATAAATATAATTTTATAATCAGGAGGACACAGGTTCTTTGAAATTAAAAAAATATATATAAAAAATAACCGCTTTTTAACAAAATTTAAGATTTTGTTAAAAATGGTGATTAAAATTACAGTTTTCATGGAATCAGAAGATGCTCGCTTACCTCGAGTGAGTATTCAAAAGCTGACCAAATGTAAATTTTTTCTTAAAAAAAAAAACTAAAGGAATATTACTGAAGTAAACAAGAACAATGGATAGAGTCGGGGTTTCTCGCCCTACCGGGGGACGGGGAGACTTCGTCCCCCCCTCCTCTCTTTAGACATCCCTCGAACCCCCTAAAATGTTATACCCAAGCTAATGGACATTTTCTCGAAAGCGTAAAATAAAGTGGCATTTGGCAACTTTTGCTCTCGTGAACTTAATGCAGGATTCAAGGTCAATCACAGCGATGCACTTGCGACGGGTTTGAGATTATAGTAATATTTAAGGAGTAAATTGTAATTCGTCGAGAATAAAAAAGTTAATATAATTTTTTTTAAGTTCATCGATGAAATTGCTTGCCGAGATCAAAATTGTCTATTCTATTTTTCCGTTGTAGGGATGATTATAGTTTGCTAGTTTACATGCCTGGGCCTCTTCTGGTGCTGGCCAATATCTATATAACCTATATATATAGTATATATATAATATAATATTATATATACTATATATATATATAATACTTAATAATATATATATACGTATATATAATAATATAATATATATATATATATATATATATATATATCATAAATCACCAACCTTATCTCCCTAAAAACTGAGTAATGGTGAAGTGGCATACACTGGGAAACAGGAAAAGCAGCAGAAAATATGACGGCAAAGCTCGAAAAGACAAACCCAGTCTTACCGTCCCATTATAACGTTTAATGAGA
>JABUQX010059841.1:0-5000 GCA_015478945.1 Trachelipus rathkii | reverse complement strand
TATTTGGAGAATCAGCATTTCATTTTGAAAATTGTTATTTTTAAAATTTATATAGTAGGTTGTAGCCTGCAGGCTGCTGCTGTTTTTAGGCTTCTACTTACTAATTTTACTATGTATTTACCTTTGTATCATATAATCATATTCATAATTTACTGTTAAACATTAATGTATATTATATTATATATAGAATGAGTTTGAATGACAAAACACACAAGTGAATTAAGGGATGCAAATGAAAATAATAAAAATATTGGAAATTAAAATTATTATACCTGATTGTAAATGAAGGAGGATGAGTGAATAACATTAATTAAATATTTGGCTTTGGAATATCAACTTTTGATTCACTTAATCACTAGTCCCCACTTCCCAGACCCCAGTCACTACTGAGTACTGAATACTGTGCTGTGACTACTCACAATCTAATTATGTCAGGGTTCGCCATCCGGATCAGCAAAATTTAATTTTAATATGACTGATAAGTCTGATCCTCAGGCAATTCGTATGAAGTAATCGTGTTAGCAATGACAGTGGTGAAGGAGCAGGAGCAGTAACAAGACTCTTAAAGCTTAGCTGCCTTAGCGATAAATCATCTCTCTCAGTGGCACAATTTTCGAATTCCTAGTTCTCGATCGCCGTATGCGTTTTATGACATAGCTCGGGAAGGCACAAAACCAGGTTGAAAGTTACTTTTTCATGCCAATCCGGATCCTACCTTTTATTGCGTTTAAAAAGTACACCGCGACTTTTGGCACGTGACATTTCTAATTCTGATTAAATAATTATGATAAAAATGTTACTAAAAGCTGAAACAGAGTAAGAAAACATTAATGAAGCCACAAACAAAATATTATGAATATCAAAAATTCAGAATATAAAATCTAAAAATATAAAAAAAAATAAAAAAAAATATTTGAACACAAAAGCTCAGGGCTTCCACCTTGTAGGAAATTGAACCAAAAAATGTCCAAATTAGAGCATATTTGCTAAAACTTATAATAAAATTGTTCAAACATGTAAACTCCACAACTTAATTGAAAAAAACGAAAAAAAACAATTTTTACTCGTTTTTTTTCAGGCTGTGTTTTTTTCATGAAAAACACCGTTTTTTTCGGAAAAAAACGAGATTGTTTTTTTCCTTTCCCAACCCTAGTTGTGAGTGTTCATGAAGTGTTCCAATTATCTGCTTTTGTTGTTGAGTCCATTGATGTTGAGCTGGAGTATGTTTATTGTGTCAGTATGGGGGGTTATTATGCTGGGTGGGGTGCAGCAAATTTCGCACTTCCAGTGTCGTCCAGCGTGATTAGGTAGTGTATTCAAATGGGGAGTAGGCCAGATGTATCCATCTATGGCACAGGAAACGTCTTATAGATTTACCTCTGACGATTTTTTTGGCATATTGGGCATATCCAGACATGAGGACCCGGGTTCTGTTATATGTCTCCGGCTAGTATCAGTAGGGAGGGGAGTGCCGGTCCTGCTTCTTCCAGAGAGTAGGCAGGTGGAGGAGGTGAAGTGCATTTGAACCAATCCAATCTTCGAAATGTAGATTTTTTGAGTCGTAATTTGATGCCATACTATATATATATATATATAATATATTATATATATTAATTTTTTTATTTATACTATATATAATATATATATATATATATATAATTATGTCTATATTATTTTATTATATATATATATATATATATATATATATATATATATATATATATGCCAACAGATGGCGTAAGCACAATTTCTTAGGAAAAAGTTAAAAAAAAAAAAAAATCATTGTTAGACACTAATGTCATTGGGTTAGGAGGTTTGGGTGGTGCAAACAACCCATAGATACACTGTGTGATTTGTATCTTTAAGAACGATCAAATTATTAAATTCATTTAATAAATTATTATTCTTGCAATTTACATCATAGCTTCTGAAGAGACTATAGATCTCCAGGGTTGGCAGAAAAGGGGAGTTTCAGAAAAAGCCCAGACCCACCTATATATATATATATATATATATTATTATATATATATATATTATATATATATATATATATTATTATATATATATATATATAATATATATATATATAATATATATATATATATATATATATATATATATATATATATATATTATATATATATATATATATATATATATATATATATATTAGCAGGAACATTATACATAGGGGTAAGCAGGTTAGGTAGTCCTGCCCAACGTTTGAGTCCTTTTTAATAAAAAGAATAATTTGCATAGTTAAATGAATTATTAAAACTGTATTATATCAATGATCAAAAAAATGATTTAGAATGAAATTTGGTGCACACAAAATGTTATGAAAACAATTATAATAATTAAATTCATTTGGAAATTTCCTTCCTACTCTCTTCTTAAGAGTAAAGTATATAAAATTATGGGCGTACATAGATCTAAATTTTTCATATAATATTATATTGGGCCATGCCAGGCATCACACCTTGATGTACGCTCAAAAAGATACGAAAATTCACGGGACAAAATTTTTTTCTCACTTCCCATATGAAAACGTTAGGAATAAATTTGCAAATGTGAAGAAGGAATTTTGAAATCTCTCTCTCTCTCTCTCTCTTCATCCTCTCTCTCTCTCTATAATTATATTTATTTTATTTATATATATATCATATATTATTCTATATACATATATTATATATATTATATATATTATATATATATATATTATATATTATATAGTATATAATATATATATGATATATTATTATTATATATATATATATATATATAATATATATTCCCCTGCCAACCTGCCTCACCCACTCCCTTTTAACACTGATCCACAACCAGCATACCATATCCAATAATACAACTACTAACTTCTCCACACCACTCCCGCCGCATTAATAAAATCAATCTTGTTCCATACTCCTGAACAAGACCACCTTACAACACTTCTTCAACCTTTAATATTCGCCAACCCGACCACCCCAAACCGCCCCAAACCAAAACCTCACACCCCCCTAATTCAACAATTAGCTACATACCCAAAATCGTCATCTTAGAGGCGACGTTAAATGGCCACCACACTGCCTAGGTCATTGAAGGACTAACCCATCTGGATTCCCGGGGTAACATATCCTAATGAAATTGGAATCCCGTGAAGTATCCTTAACTTCAAAAAAAAAAAACTTCCACCGAATTCCTCCCCAAGCCAACCAATCCCCCACCTTTACTAACTAATTTACTAACCATATCGAATCCCATATTAACCCTACACCAATACATGACATAACAACATTAAACACCTCCATCATTCATTTAAACAACACAATCATCAAAATCGGCCAATCTCTACATACCTAAGGGTCACAGAAATTCCCTACAATCCTAAACTATCCCCGAAATCAGTAAACTTATTAAACAAAGAAACTCCCTCCAAAACTCAGACCAATACACCACATTAATCACTAACCAAATAACTAAACCTAAACACTCAGATCTCTAATCTTCATAACCACTAACACTACTAACAAGTTTACAGAATACCTAAAAACAACATCTCACGCATAGAAAATAAGAAAAACCTGGAAGGTTATCAAAAAACTAAACAAACTCACAAAACAACCCCCTCCCTCACACGAATTCCCCATCCTTGCCGACAACTCCCTCCCTTCCCCAAAACAAAAAGCAGACAAGCCTCCGCAAAACACTACGCTAATAATCTCCCAGTAAACTACTCTCCCAATTAATAGGTTAACAAAAAAAACTCAAAAAACTTCCCCTTCAGATCACAACCCTCCACCTCCTTTTACAACCAACATGATATCAGAGACAATCAAAACCCTTAAAAATTCACCAAGCAAGGGACCACACACGAAACTCCCCCATCTCAAATTCACCTTGAACAACCACACCTAGGAGAAAAGCACATTCTTCCTCAATCACAGAAATCTTTTAACAAATCTTGGAAACTTCAATTATATACCCCAATCTTGGGAAACAAACAAATCTTGGAAGCTCAATTATATACCCCAATCTGGAAACAAGCATTCATCTATCCAAATGAAATTGAAATAAAAAGACCCCAATTCCCCATTCTCCTATCATCGCCAAATCTCTCTTCTCTCCACCATCAGCAAAATGCTGGAGAAACTAATATTAAACAAAATATCCCCACACCTCACCCTCCCAGAATTCCAACACGGATTTAAAAGCAATCATTCAACAACAACAGCCCTCACCTCCCTCACACAACACATAATTAATGGCTTCAACCAATCCCATCATCACATAGATCCATACTTACAGCCATCGACATTAAAAAAGCCTTTGACACTGTCCCCACATATATCCTTATACAAAAAATTCTTCAATCCCCTCTAGAAAACAATGATAAAAAGTGGCTTTCAAATTTCCTTACCAATAGATATGCCAAAATCCTCCATTAAAAACACCCTCTCACACGCCATTCAAAACTGCAAAACGGCGTACCACGGGGCGCCATTCTCTCTCCATTCCTTGCTTCAATCAATCTTTACAGCAGAATCTGCCCCACCCCTACCAACCAACTCCACCAAACTAAATTACTTACGCAGACGACATCAATCTCATTTACGCCCCAACACATCCACTTGTAACACAGCCCCCGCACACCCCCCAAGCAAATACCTACAATTATCTAGAAACTTGGCTACTCACCACTAGAATGACAGCTTTCCCCCCTTCAAATCCTCCATTACCCTTCTATAACCACTGACCGCCACCAATCCTCATTCCACCCAAATAGTCTATTGGACAACTCAACCCCCTTCCCTAACAAAACCACCAAAAAAATAAATCTAGGAACTCACTTACGCACATAGGTTACCTTTCATCCCCACACACCATCAACCAAAATTACTTCCTCACCCAACGGAACTTGAACACCTCCGAACTCTTCTCCCAACACATCTTCAGCGAACAGTAAACACACCCTTTACCACATCTACAAAACTATCTCTTCC
>JABUQX010059840.1:0-12500 GCA_015478945.1 Trachelipus rathkii | reverse complement strand
TATTGTCACTCCTACTTGTTGTCTCGTTATTTCCCATTAGCTGCTCCTCTTTTCTATGAACTTGCAGCCTTAATTCTTGCCTAGGCAGGTTACAAATATTTATTATTGGTATAGTTTATGCCACTTGCCTAAAGAAGGAAACCGAAGTCTGGTAGCGATTTACAAAATTTACACAAAAAAAAAAAAAATCTCTTAGTTGTCTTTGACTAATGCTTAATGCTGCTTTAGTTTGCACTGGAATAAAATAATTTTTACATGAAATCAAATATCCCACAAAAAAGTACTTTTTTTTTTGTCGAAAACAATAAAATCTTTTTTCGATTATTTATCACTAAAAGTAACCGATTTATTAATACAAATAAAGAAAATTAAATTAAAGTAAATGAAAGCTACTGGTAAAACAGTATTCAAATTTTTATTTGATACAACAAAACTTAAAATTGAAAAGTTGATAATTTTTAAGTTCTAAGACAAGGGTCAGGGTTAGTGTAAATTACGAAACAAAGTGTATTAATCTGTGGCCGATGTTAAGGCCATGCCACAACCATGTATAACATAGTAGGACTCGTGGTACGCAGTCATCGCTATTGTTTGAATAAATTGTATACTATATATATATATTATATATATATATAATAATATAAATATATATATATAGTATATCATATATACTTATATAACTATATATATAAGCTATTTATATATATATTTATATACATAAAAGAGCATTTATTTCATTAAAGTACAAATATTCATAATACATATATGGATTATAGTCCAATTATAATATAAATAATATATATGCTAATATATATATATTTACCGACCTTTTTGAAGGATCACATTTGATGATGAAGAAAATTTCTAATAGTTCTCACAAAGGTGAGAAGACAGAGTTGTTGTAACCCATAGATTGATATTATTTTGCTAGCATTCTGGCAATATACCAGAAGGTTGCTCACTAAAAAGAATTTCTTAAAAAACTTAACTTAACTAAACTTTTAAAGCTTTTGAAATTTTTTGAAATTAAAAAATGTTTGCTCTCAAATATATGTGAGAGTCACCAATACTAGATAATTACCTATATTATATATATATATATATATTATATATATATATATATATTATATTATATAATAATATATATATAATAATATAATATATATAATATATATTATATATATTATAATAAGACTACTCAATAATAGATATACTAATATATCATGGTATCCAAGCAGAAAATTTCCAAGGGGAGGCAAAGCTATCATTAACCATATATATATATTATAATAGATACAAGAAATCATATAATATATTATTATTAATAATTGAATTATTAATCTTAATCTATATATATTGTGATCAATAAATTATAAGAATATAATTTGAAATATATTTTATATAATTAAAAATATATATATACCACTATATATATATATAACCGACTATATATAATATATAAATATATATATATTATATTAATAATAATTATATATATATAATATATAGTATTATATATACCATTATTGGAATTATATTGTTGAATAATTGATTATATATTATATAATCAATATATATAATATATAACTAAATATATTTATATTATATTATAATATATAGATATATATATTAATATATAATAATATATATATATTGTTATATTATATTATATAATAAATATATATATAATATATAATTTATATACTTAATATATATATAATATATTAATAAAGCGTCGGGCGGGTGACCAAGGTCCCCGCCTCTTTAGTAGAGGGTGATTCGGTCCCACTCTAATATAAAAATAAAAATAATTAAAAAAAAAAAAAATTTTTTTGACTCTAAATTTTATAGCCACAGCAGGTATATAATAGTACTACAAGTTATTTAGAGATCATATTTAATATTCTAGAAAGTTATTTATAATTTTTAAAAATGTTAGAATTAGTTGTTTACAAAATTTCCTTTCAAATAGAACTTCACTATTTTGAAAATGTGAGTTTTTTTAACTTCGATTTATAAAATGAAAAATTGTGGCTCGATTTTAAATTATTTATTCAGTGGATACACTCGAGTATGTTTAGCCTTTAAACTGGCAAAGTAATTTTTGACCAAGCAGTATTAGTGGCAAAAAACGGGGCCTAAACTTGGCGATTAACAACCGTCTCGTAAAAATTGATGGAGGGGTTGCTCGGACCACCATTGTTTTTCGTATTTTACGATTTTATTACTTATTGACAATCTTTATTACGTATAATATTAATTTAAACTATAATAAATAAGTTATACTATATATCAGTAAATTTTTTTAAAAAAAATGAAATTTTAATAAAAAAAACGAAGTTTCATAAAAGTTCGTCAAAAATTTGGGACGGAAGGGTGAAATCAGACCACCTTATTTATTTTTCGATTTTTATTAATTATTGACATTTTTATTACTTATTCCTACATTTTAATTGATAAATAATATTTTAATTAAGTAAAATTAAAATAAATGAAATTATATCCGTAAAAGACGAATTTTAACAGATGTCCGAGTCACCCCTCAATGGTGGTTATTTTTTTTTTTCCGCCTTCCCCCAAAAACCCCACTTTTTTCCAACACGGTCGGGCTGGAACTCGGTCGTTATTCAAACTATTAATAAAACTTTTTATTTTATTGGCTACTTACATGATTATTAATTTTTGTGCATTTAACGCCTTACTCATCTGATTTTACAAAAAAAAAAAATTCCAAAAAGTGCCATTAGGGGAGAGTCGGGAGACCAAGTATGCCTAAGGTGGTCCACGTCCACCCGCCCGACGCTAATATAATAATATATATAAGTACATTAAGAATAGTAAAGAACAGTAAAGAAACATGGAAGCTATGAGACCATCCCAGTCAGACAACCATTACCAAACATGCTCAGCAAATCACAAAGCAACAGCACTAGGGCTCTGTCAATTTGTATATAACTACAGAATCAATATAGGCTTAGTCAAACTAATGATATATATAAATATGATACCCAAACCATCACACAATGCATAATAACCAATTATCGAGATCCACATTGCCATTTCACATTAATAACTACTACAACTAAAAACCCTGCCAATTGGCTTCGTCAATTTTTACTTATGATACCCACACCTAATCCAATAAACGAATCTAACCCTTTCTTAAAGGTTGCAATTCGAGTAGCACTCAACAACCTCCTCTGGCAGGACTATATCCAAAATATAACACCCATATTACTGAATGGCATGCTTTCTATATATACAGAGATGGCATTGCTTTCTATCTTAAAATTTTCTTATTACTGCCCCACTGGTCACCTGTCCATGCGTCTTATGAAAAAATTTATGGACAAAGCTAATTTTATTAATTAAGTAAAAATATTTTTAGGACTTGTAATCAGTATCCCCTCTGAGAAACTCGACCTTTCTAGACCCACAATTTCTCAACCACCTCAACCATACTCTTCTCCTCAAATCATGTTCCCTCCTTTCGTTTGCCTCTACGTTGCACTCTTCTCTAGCATATCTAAGTCTTCTTTAAATAACCGGGGCCCACTTGGTGCGACAATATCATTACTAGGCCTAACATAGCTATTTGCAGCATTTACTTATTACTTCCTTGCTCTTGAAACAACATTCCGATTTATTATGCCCAGCATCTTATTAGCATTATTTCTAGCTTCCAAACACTGATTACTACTTTCAAATTACGTTTATTAATCACACCTAATCTTCTTTTTCTTGGTGCCACCAGACTACAAGCCTCAAATCACCCATCATATACGTAGTTAAAACTTTTATTTATAGTACAACACATAGGTGAAGAACTATACACTTTTTACTATTAAATTCAAATTTAGCCAAACAACATGCCCACCCAAGAAGTTTATCAGATCATATTTGAATCTTTATGAACATCCTTCACTAATTTCCTAATGATGTGTGGCCCACTTTAAGATCATCTGCAAAACTTAGAAACCTTTGCATTTAAGTCCCTGGTCTAAAATCATTTATATTGAGGACATAGGACCCAGGCACTGAAGACCTGTGGGACACATCATTCTCACTTATTTCCCATGATGATCTAATTCCATTAAGTTCTGTAAAACTGTTTTCGATCGAACACTCTTAATACTCAACCAGATACATACCACCAATATATCACATTCGCAATAATCTTTTTACATCAGCCTTTATGTGGACCTTTTCAAAAGCAATTTAAAAGTCTAAATTACAATATCAACTCGGATCTCCTCAGTCCGTATGCAGTCAGTAATGAATTCCATAAATTTCTAAAAGGTTTGTCTGACATGACTTACCCTTTCTGAAACCGTGCATGGAGTCATACAACACCCTTTATTCTTCTAATATTTCTTTTCTATATGACCTTTCATTAAACTTTTCCAGAACCTTTTACAACCAGAGATGTTTTTACATAACTGGCCTATAATTTCCCAGATTCTTCCTTTACTACCTTTCTTATAATAGGGCCATAACTATATAGCCTTTTTCCAGATACATTCTTAAGGACCTCACCAAATGTTATTAGATCGCTTTAAAAATCTAATACAGTGCCTTGTGCAAGCTAAGGTATACCCTCCCTTTCAGAAATTTTTCCGATATATACATCAGAGGCCTGCCCAGCTTTACTTGGGTCAATAGATCTAATAAACATATTTAATATCTTTTACATCAATTCAAATTCTGTAAGTCTTATTTGTTACAATGCATACAAGAACTATTAGTCTTCCAAAACTATTATCTATCATTTCCTGAGGCAAACCATTTAAAACAAATAAGCATTGAAAATATTGACCATTTCCTTATCTGAACCTCACATACATTTTCATTCAATTTTAATTGGACCAATTGTCCTATTCTTACTTTTCAATTAATAAGCTAAAAAACTTTTCTTCAGATTCTTATTCTATCATTGCCTAAATTATTTCTGCCTCATCCTTTGCCTATTCTTATGACTTTCGGTTAAAATTAATCTATATTTCCTATATATTTTCTACACATACATCTTCCCTATTAACTACACTTTGAATATTTTAAGAACTACGCTATATTCATTAATCTATTACTCCTGTATCTCTCAATATCCATCCAAAACATGGTATTTCTTTCTTTGCCACCCCTAATGGGTATTATCTATATAATAATATAATGCTGAATATTCAAATTAAAATTATGCTTAAATTTGTCAAAATGATAAAACAGTTTGGTCTTTAAACTCTTTATCCCAGGTAGTTGTACTAAGCATGTCCCGAATTTCGGTAAAATCGCCATTTTCGGAAACTAAAGATCTTTTCCTTATTTACTTGCAATTTGGGCCCAGATTAGACATTTATAATGATTAATCTAATTATTATTAAAGGCTCACTAGTCCTAAAAATTCTCCTCAACTCTTACTTCATCCACCATACTTTCCATTGCGTGTAGTTATAATTTAAGCTAGTAGTGCATCGTATTCTTTGATGGGATTCTTTCGGACATCTGGCAGTCAAAAAACAGATTATTAGTAACTATCACAATTATATGAATGCAGAACTACTATGGTCCATATTAGACAAGGAGATCCTATGAAAATGCCTGGAAAATAAAATCAACCATTATGATTATACCTTCTTCTTTACATGTGGCATAATTGCTGTCTCTATTTTCTTTTCACAATTTCTGCGATCTAATTCTTGGACTACTGGCCAGTTGAGGTCATAAAATGCCCCTTATATCTATTGATATGTATTACTAGATTATTCATACCGCACACTTGATTCTAATATCATGATTCATTTTAACAGATCAGGTCATTATTCTAGCCTCCAAGCATTGCTTTAACACTTTTAAAGCCACACTACCACCCTTTCTTTCCTCTACGGCTGGTATAAAATAAGTGAATATCGATCTTTATTTCATAATAATCCTGAAAGGAGTCCCATATATTTCTTTCATAATACCCCATGCCTCAGTTATGCAAATAATGTCATGATTCTCATTTATGGTATAAGTATAAACAATCTAGCTCATCTTTTATTCTAAGGCTATGAGCATTTTTGTGTAAAAAACATTTGATACTTGAAAATAGCTGTTATTTTTTTATAATCATATTCATCAATTATATTGAAACCTGTAACACACTAAGCTATTTATTATTATCTCCCCACTTTAAATTACCATTCTATATTTGTATCTAGATTTTTAGCCCACCACCCCCAACTTTACTCTAGTTTTACTAAACAAGTCTTCAAAACTTCGCTACCTGAAAAGCCTCCAACACCTTACGACTCAAGTAACTCGATCTGCTGACAAATACAAAAAGATCTTTATCCAGAGATTCTCTCCACAAATCCAAACACCTAACTATTTTCTGAAAAAACACTAATTTCCTAACCATTTCACTTACACCTAAAGCCCTACTTCCCATCCTGACCTGCACTCTAACCATAGGTAAAACCCAGAAATCATCCACTTCTTTCACACCTAGGCTTCACTTCTGAATCAATCTCCATACTAATCTGCTATTAATTTTCTGACCTTTCTAATGTCCTATATTCATTTTAGTACCCACTATGCACAATCACATCTGAATCAACATCTGTAGAATCAATCTCTCTATCTCTCCCTATCCACGCTATCACTCACTCTGGCAACCTGATAACATACTCTCAATCGTTTCTTATTTATTCTTTTGAAAAGTAACCATATCATTACGGTTATCATGTCATAAGGGTGTCCAATTAGCCTCACAATGTTTAAGATTTTCCTGGAAATACTCAACATTACACCATTGCACTTCTCTGAATCCCTCCCATCTGAAGAACCAGATTCGAATCTGTTACTGCTGGTCAACAAGGCTCACTGACTATCGAGATCCTCAACTTAAAACTATGATTCTAATTCCTACATCTATTTTAATTTCATTTCACTTTAGCTCAAAAAGATCATCCTTTTTCTCCCTCCATCTTCCAGCTTAAGATGCAAGTACCTCAATAAACATACTTTGTAACGACCACCAAACCATTGACATCACCTACTAACCACTTTTATCCTAACCACTTCTACCTCCTTTACTTCAACTCAAAATAGCATCTTGGCGGGTGACTCGGACCACCTTAGGCATAACTTTGGTCTCCGGACTCTCCCCTAAATGCACTTTTTGGAATTCTTTTTTTATGTAAATCAAAACTTTTCTTCTGAAAAACAAACACATCACCATCCATCATATGATAATGTTAATACTTTTAATATTTTATGAAAGTTAAATAAAGCTCCTTCTGCCTGACCGTGGAGGGGTTGAAGCGGAACACCATTGAGGGGATGATCGGACCGTTCTGATTAACTTCTGTCTGCTTCTTTCAAACTTCAATTTGATAATTTAATTTAATATAACTTGATAATTTCATTACACCATTCAACTTTCTTGCAAAACAATAAAAATGTCTAAATAAATGATAAAATAAATAAGAAATGAAAATAGTGGTCCGATTCACCCCTCATCAGCATAAACCTCTTCATCCGTTCTGAAACTTCTGTTTTTTTATTAAACATTTCATATTTTAAAAAAATATTTGACTTGCTTTTAAGTAACTCTTTATAACTGATTTAAATTAAAATCTGTACGTAATAAAAATGTCTAATAATAAATACCATAAATACGAAAAACAATTGGTGGGCTCGAGTCACCGCACCCATCAATTCTTTACTGCTCGGCGGTTAATCGGCACCAAGTTAGGCCCCTGTGATTTGCACTCATTACTGTTTGAGACAAAAATAATTACTTAAGCCAAGTTTAAAGCTAACATATCTGGGTTCTTAATCCACTCTGAAAAAAATAATTTAAAATCCGATCCACAATTTTTCCATTTACATATAACTAAAGTTAAAAAAAATCACATTTTTCAAAGGTGAAATTCTATTGAAGGACATTATGAGTACCCTAAATTTCTAAAACATTTTTTAAAAAATATAAAACTTTTCTTAGAAAATTAAAAAATGATCTAAATAAAACTTGTAGTTACTACCCAGTGGGACTATTAAATGAGCGAAATTTTTATTTTTTTATTATTATTTTTTATTTTATCTAGAGGTGGACTGAATCACCCCTCCTAAAGAGGAGGACGCCCAGTCACCCCACCCGACGCTACTTTCTTTCTTCTTTTCCCCAAATTCCAGCATATCTTCATCTCGTCTTGCAATTTCCTTCCTAAAACACAATTCTCTGACATTCAAAACACATAACAGATTGGCAGCTATCAACATATTCACCTCTCACAGTCCCACATTAAGACATTAAGACATTAAGAATAAGAAGACAGGTAAAAGAACCAGCATGGGCACCTATCGAGGACTGTCCATGTCACCCATCTACCCACAACATGCTCATGTCAAATCCACAAAGCACCCTAGGGCTTGTCAATTTGTAACTAACTAAAATTCCACCAATTTGGCTTAGCAAAACTAATGAATATAAATAAAATATGATACCCAAACCATTCCACATGCATTAAATAACTAATGTTATGTCAACACATGGCCATCTAACATTTAATAACTACTATATCTAAAAACCCGCCAACTTGCGCTTCGTCAATATATCTCTATTATACCCAACCCATTTCCAGTAACGAATCAGCCCTATTCTTAAATGTTGCAAATCGGAGTCTGACGCTCAACAACCCTCCTCTGGCAGGATGGTAACTATTTCCAAAATTTAACAAACCCTATTACTGTATGTCATGCTTTGCTTTATATCAAAATGGCATGCTTTCTTCTTAATTTTCTTATTTATGCTCCCCTCTGGCTGGTCACCTTGTCCATGTTTCTGACTTATGAAATTATTGCCGTCTCGTTATTATTCAATAGATGTAAATTTTTTGTAGAGACTTTGTATCATGTCCCCTCTGAGATATCGCCTTTCTACGAAAACTTTCCAAACCTCATCAGCCTCTCCTCATAGCTCTTACCCTCAAACCCAGAAATCATCTTTGTGCTCTATGTTGCACTCTCTTCTAGCATATCTAAAGTCTTCTTTTCTTAAATAAGGGCCCCAAACTTGTGCACAATACTCTATTTATTACTAACATAGATATTATACAGTTTACTTATTACATCCTTGCTCTTTGTAAACAACATTGCGATTTATTATTCCACTTAGCATCTTATTAGCTTTATTTCTAGCTTCCAAACACTGATTAGCTACTTTCAAAATTACTGCTTCAAAATCAACACTTCATTCTTTTTCTTGGTCCACAGACTCAAGCTCAATCCCCATTCATATCGTTATTAAAACTTTTATTTGAGTTAACCTAGGTGAAGAACCTTACACTTTTTACTATTAAAATTCGTTTACCACTTATCTGCCCCACCCAAGAAGTTTATCAAGATCATTTTGAATCTTTATGCATCCCTTCACTATTCCTAACTGAGTGGCCACTTTAGTATCATCTGCAAACTTAGAAGACTTTTGCAATTTAAGTCCCTGGTCTAAATCATTTTTATATATATTGAGGAACAGAGTGGCCCCAGCACTGAACCTGTGGGACACCTACTCTCTACAACTACTATTTCCCATGATGATTTATTCCCTTTTAGTTGTACACACTGTTTCCTATTTCACAACCACTCTTTAATCCAACATGTCATGTACAACCAACCTTATACCACATATGCAATAATCATTTCATCGCCCTTACTGTGGGGAACCTTATACAAAAGCTTTACTTAAGTCTAAATTACGATTTTATCAACTGGATTCCTCAGTCGATGCAGCAGTAATGTATTCGATAAATTCTAAAAGGTTTGATTTGACATGACCTACCCTTTCTGAAACCGTGCTGGGAGTCATACATACCTTATATTATCTTCTAAATATTTCTCTATATGACCTTTCATTAACTTTTCCAGAACCTTTATCACACAGAGCATACATACTTTAAATTATTATTAGCTTACTAACCTGTACCATATATTTTCACACTACTACAGTTTATTTTTCAACAGCAAAACATTGAAACAAAAACTATCTCTTATAAAATAGTTGTTAAAAATTAAACAAGCCTAAATTTTTCTTAGCCCTAGGCCAGGTTTATATAAAAGTTATAGGGTAGGCTTATTTACTGTAGTCTGTGACTGGAAAACCTAATAATTTAAAATATCACTAAATTAAAGTACAATTAATTAAGACTATATTAATACAGAAAAGTCTATTTAAGAATCAAAATATAAGCCCAGACACAGAAAACAGTAAATCTCTTACCTATGTTAGCCTAGGTTAGGCTATCAAATTTAAATTATGACAAAATTAATATACAATTGTTAAAATGACTGTAGTTATATACACAACAGTAGTGTAATTAGATACACAACACTAATTTGTTTACTAAATTCACTTCAAATACACAAATTATATTAATAAAATTGGAGGAGCAAAAATTAACACACCCTCACTCACTGGTCACTAGGCCTAGTCTAATAGTGCATCGTATCTTGTGTTCCTTGTCTTTCCAAACAACTGATTAGCTAACTTTCAATTACTGCTTATAATCACCACTTAAATATTTATTTTCTTGGTCCACGACTCAAGCCAATCCCCAATTCATAAATTTAGAAAATATTAATATTCTAATACTACATCTACTGTATTAAAAGTGTTCGGTGTGATATGCATTTTATCATCTTCATTATGTACTGTAAAAAGTTCACCTCTTTTTAAAAAAAAACCCAGCGATAACTTAATCGGAGAAGTATAATATATATATATATATTACTATTATATATTAATATATATTATAATATAATCAATTATATATATATATATTATATATATATATATATATATACATAATATATATTAGTATATAAATAATATATATATATATTACGATATATATTATATATCTAATATATATATATTATATTACTATCATATATATTATATATATACTATATATATATATATATATATATATATATATATTATTATATATATATATTTACCGTATATATATATAATATATATATATAATATATATAACTAGTTCTATCATATATATAAACATATATATATAATATATATACTTATATTATATAATAATATATATATATATATATAATATAATATATATATATTAATACTATATATATATATTATAATATATGGATAATATATATATCTATATAATATATATTATATATATAATTTATATACGATTATTATATAATATATATAATAATATATATACTATATATATATTATATATATATACTTATATATTATATATAAATCATACCGTTCAGATGGTGCGTAAAAGGGGAAATCAATGAAGGGGAAAACGGGCAATTTTTCACTTTGCTAAAGCATTCATACTATTTTTTATAGAAGAATTATATTCAAAAAAAGGCCATAATTGGTTATATAGAAAAATTCTTCAAAAATCTTCTACTTCTTTATATAATTTTGTTTTAAATTTCAGCTGTCAATTTAATTGTCTTTGATAATTTGTCTATTAAAAATATCACGTAAAATTTTCAGAAATTTGTAGGGTAAAAACTAAGATAAAAAAATATTCTTTCTAAATAAATGATTGTATCAACATATGCGACCTCTTTAGAAACTGAAAAATTGAGTACTTATTGTATTAATTTTTGAGAGTTTTTAAATTGTTTATAGTTTTTTAGAAAACAATTTTGAAATATTATTGTGAAGACATCGAGAAAAAAGCTTAACATCTTGAAAATTTAATTACCTTTGAAATATGTTTAATATAAAAACATCTTTCTAAAGTTAAAAATTATATATATATAATTTATAATTATATCAAGATTTATTATTAAAAATATAATAATGATATAAAGATATGATGCAAATACAGATCTTACGATAATGAATTAAATTTAATGAAGTAAATACTTTTAAATTTAAAAAAAATAATAAAATAAACAATAACCTTTTACTTGAAATAAATAAATTAAGTTATATATATAATGTATATAATATATACTGCTAAATAATAATATACTTTATATAAATATTAATTCAGAAACTTGAACATATAATACTGTTTGTAAAATAAGCACCCTACCAAGGAAAACGGGGTCGATAAAATTAATGTTTGATATAGAGGCATGCGGTTTCATTAGGGGATTTCCAGCAGGCGTAGGCGCCTAAGTCGTCATCAGAACTACATTACTGAAATGACTTATCGGCAGGCCTGAATGTGAAGAAATATGTAGTACCTATGTTAGTAACCGATGTGGCAACAAGATAAAGAAAACCACAAAAACTCAAAGTAAATATTATCCATGGGCGCAGTGATCTATATGTGAGAGCCTCCAAAGTTGACAGGAGTAATGTGCTTGTGCGTATTCGAAAATCGTAGAAGAAAGTGTAACTGCATTATAATACTTGTTGGAAAAATAAATTCTATGCGTGACGTTAATCGAGTGGCACAGACAACTAGAAAAATAGACCACGCGGAAACGGCTCACATAATTCCTCT
>JABUQX010059839.1:7500-10000 GCA_015478945.1 Trachelipus rathkii | reverse complement strand
CCCACGTCCTCCGAAAGAGAAGATGCCGCCCAGTTCGTCCCACCAGTAACTGGAAATACTTTCTTTCATCATAATCTGGAACCCTGGTCAAAACGTCCGAACGACCACCGTCCCTCCCGTCAGGCACAAGACGTTGGGATAGGCATCCCCGGATCCTTCTCTGGATTCAAACTGACGGTTTTATCGTCCCCATACTAGTGCCTATAACGTCAATAATATACGTTACTTATACAAAATTAACACTATAAAGATCAATAAATAAATAAAACAACCTCACTTACCCGTCTCCACGGGATCCTTACTTCCTGATGACTTCAAACGTACCGCTTTATCCTTCTTATCTGTCACTTACATCCTTCCATCTTCTTTCTCATTTCTGCGGTATCAAACTACTTAAATTATTTTCAGCCTTACCTTGTCTTCCTTTTTACTCGGTTGGTTGTTCTTTTTTTATTTTTTTGTTCTTCTTCCTTTCACTTCATCAGTCCATTACTAATATATATATATATATATATATATATATATATATATATATATATATATATATATATATATATATATATATATATATATATATAATATATATATATATATATATATATATATATTTTTTATGTATATATATAAATATAGAAATTTTTTTGCCCTTGTGCACCTTCAATATTTAGGTGTTAACTCATGGGAGCGATAGTAAAATTATTTTATTTTTTAATCACGGGACTAAAATAGGGAAGTTTAAAACTAAGTTTTAATCTATACACGGGGCACTTAATTCTTTTAATATTAAAACACTACATTTTATAATTAAGGGTAGCTTCGAGCTTTCGTGTACGGTTACGTACACCTCCTTCGGGAGACTGAGTGGCTATTATACTGTCAAGGAATGGAAGGAATTTGGGAATGATTTTGGTTGGTTGTTATTTCAGTTTTTAGTTGATGAAAGTATTTTGATGAAAGAATTATAGAATTTTGTACTGAATCGAGCCTATATTCACCTAATTGTTTATTGAAGTTATTTTTATTGTAAATGTATACTGATTCTATTATCTTTCTTTTTTGAGTATTATTTGTGTTTTTTAATATAGTGATGTTGTTTATGTTTATGTTGTGACTTGCTTGGGTTCTGTGTTGAGTGAGAGCGGAGTTTATACTGTTTTTGATGAGGTCTTCTTTGTGTTGGCTGGTTCTTCTATGGAGATCATTAGTTTCACCTATATAAACAGAGGGGCAGTTGGAACAAGGAATTTGGTAAACGCAGTGAGTAAGGGTGTTGTGGGAGGTGGGGGGTCTGAGGGAGTGTTTAAGGGTGAAGGAATTATTTTGAGTGAAGATGATTGATTTTGGTAAATGTTGTTTTGTGTTTTGATTGATTTTGTACGGTAAAGGGAGAAAAGTTTTGTGAGTGTTGATGATGGTATTGGGGGGGGTGGTAGTATTTTTGTTTGGCTTTTTGGTAGGCTTTATTTATTATATAGGGGGGATAATTTAAATTTGTGAAGGTAGAAAAAAGGAGTTTTGTTTCATTGTCTAGATGATTAGGGGAACAGATACGGAGTGCGCGGATGTATAGGGCTGTTAGCGTTGCTAATTTTATATTTCTTGGTTGAGTGGAATACCAGTGGATGTAGGATGGTTGGGATGTTTGTTTTCTGTAAACTGAAAAGGTGATATGATTGGAATTATGCCAAGTTAATAAAGTATCAAGGAATGGGAGGGTGTCATTTTCCGAAAGTTCATATGTAAACTTGATGGAGGGATGTAGTTGATTGATGAAATCTAGTAAATTATTGTAATTTTTTTGTTTGGGTAAGGCGACAAACACATCATCCACGTAGCGTAGCCAGGTGGTATGAGGAGGTTGGGTGAATGGTATGATGTAGTTGTTTTCCAATAATTCCATGCATATATTTGCCAGAGTTGGTGAGAGGGGGGAGCCCATTGATAAGCCTGATGTTTGTTTGTAATATTTATTGTCGAAGATGAAAAAATTGTGATCGAGGGTTAGTAAAATGAGTTTTTTGATCAAAGGGAATGAATGGATAAGAAAGATTAATGTTATTGGTGGTTATATGGGTTTATACGAGATCTAAAGTGTATGTGACCGGGACTGAAGTGAATAATGATTTTACATCAAAACTTAAGAATTGATGGGTTGTGGGATTGAGATGATGAATTTTTTGTATAAAATCAGGGGTATTTTTTATGTGAGCGGGGGATATGTTACCTATAAGGGGTTTGAGAATGTTCGAAAGCCAAGCGGATAGTTTATACGTATTACAATTTGTATTAGAGATTATAGGGCGGAGGGGGATATTTTGTTTGTGAAGTTTGGGAATGCCGTAGAATTTGGATAAATTGGTCATATGAGCTTTGTTGTAAGTGTGAATTTCGGGATAGTCTTTTGTGATCTGTTTAAGTTTACTATTATAGTTATCGAAAGAGTTTTTTGGGGGGTTCTTTGTTAGGGGAGTATAGGTGTTGGGATCATTGAGTAAAGTTT
>JABUQX010059838.1:0-7500 GCA_015478945.1 Trachelipus rathkii | reverse complement strand
TTTTTCCTCTTATTTGAATATACATTTTATATCAATTATTTATTATTTATCATTATTATGTTATTTTATATATTTATTTTTATGTATATTTAATTCTATTTAAAATTTACCTTGATTTCTTCCCTACCGTTAAATTCTGTATCTTTAGTTTTTGATCATTTACTTAAATCACCTTTTTTATTATTTTAGACTATATTTAATGATATAAACTATAATTTCATAATTAATAAACCTTTATTAATAAATGACTAAAGTAATTATGTATATATTTGCCTTATATTTAAGTTCTAATCATTATTATTTGTTTAAGTATTGCAGAATTCTGGATTGTTTACTCAATCTTGGAAATATTACTGGAACATGTCAGAATTTCAATGGATAAAGTGAACTTTTCTATAAGCAAATCACGTTTTGCCGCATTTCAGAAGAATTACATGGAAAAGGACACTTTAAATGTTTTATATATGTAAATTATATATATTGTTAATTTATTAAATAGTTAAAAACCTTTACTATGCCATATTAATAAATATAAGTATTACAGTTTCAAATCGCTTACTGAATCTTGGAAATATTACTGGAATATGTACGAATTTCAATGAATAAGGTTAATTCTTCTATAAGCAAATTACGTTTTACTGTATTTCAGAATAATTGCATGAAAAAGGACACTTTAAATGTTTTATATCTGTAAATTATATATATTACTAATTTATTAAATAGTTAAAAACAGTTACTAAGCCCTATTTGTAAATATAAGTATATTTATATATATAAATATATACCTTTATATTTTAGTTACCCCTAATTTTAAGACAAATGTAGTTAATATTAATTTTATATTTTAAGTTAGCAAATTTTTCTTCATTAAATGATTGTATTGTTAATAAAATATTTTGTATGACATTTATATGATAATTATTGATTACAAGAGAAGCAGTTATATATAAGTAGATTTCCAGCCAATATTTAAGCAAATGGGAAGCTTGCCTTCCTTTCTTCCTTGGTCTAGCCAAGAAACTAAAAGAAAAGTCTAGCTTTTCATATTTGAGGTCTAGCCTTAGATATATTTTGGTTTGAAGAATATTGTGGTCTAGCCACAAGCTTATAACCAGTCTAGCTGGTTATTGGGTACTGTTAGTCTAGCTGACAGATCTGGTCTAGCCAGATACACCTGTATTAGTCTAGCTAATACGAACTTTGGAAGGCCTAGCCGACCGCAACGTTGAGTCTAGCTCAACGAAGGTACTGTTAGTCTAGCTGACAGATCTGGTCTAGCCAGATACACCTGTATTAGTCTAGCTAATACGAACTTTGGAAGGCCTAGCCGACCGCAACGTTGAGTCTAGCTCAACGAAGGTACTGTTAGTCTAGCTGACAGATCTGGTCTAGCCAGATACACCTGTATTAGTCTAGCTAATACGAACTTTGGAAGGCCTAGCCGACCGCAACGTTGAGTCTAGCTCAACGAAGGTACTGTCAGTCTAGCTGATGGATCTGGTCTAGCCAGATACACCTGTATTAGTCTAGCTAATACGAATTTGGAAGGCCTAGCCAACCACAACAATTGAGTCTAGCTCAATTTCTGTCTGTTAAGTCTAGCTTGACGGATTTTTCAGCTTGGATGTGATTGGATTATTAGTCTAACTAATGTGGTATTCCGATTGTAGTAACGCCGCAGATTCTCCACGCATATCTTCGAAGAGCAACTGATCTTAAATTTACGCTACTGTTTTCTTTTTGAAATCTTTAAATCCCTATGTATATTGTATTAATAAACAAATCCTTTTATTGATCTTTAATTTAATTCCCTGTCACTACCAGCAAATCTTTATTAATTTTAGTTGAATAATTCTAATAGCGTTACAAGGTTTAATGTCCCAGAAAGGTCAAATAATATTTTATGAGAAAAACTTCAGATTGTTAATACAACAGAGTAATATTTCTTTTAATGGTTTACAGAAATAGAACGTTGACTTTTCTTTCCCATCCAAATATCTTTCAGTGGTGGTACAGCTGTGAGACATTGACTCCCCTCTCATTCCTCTATCTTTCAGTGGTAGCAGCGGTGTAAGACGTTTAGAATTATTAGGAAGTTTTTTTTTTTATCATCTTTAGAGCTGGTTTAAAGTGACAGGTGAAGCGTTTATATTAAATAATAAGTATTAAAGTTTATAATAGGGCATGAAATTAAAGATAGTTAATAAATAGGTAAACTGGTTGATAAATATTAAAAATAGTTGGTATTATACTTTAAGAATACATATTTATATTACTGATTAGATAATATTTTTTTTTTGTGCAATTCACTCGTTAGAAAGTTAAAAATGAAAATAATAAAGTTCATATTTGTATTAATAACATTAGCCGTTAATAATAACAGTAGTAACAAAAAACAGATATTGGTTAAGAATGATAAAGACAAAGAAATAATTCATCATCTCAAAGAGGTAAAACTTCTTCATAATAGTATAAAAGTTGACCATTTTAGGAGTAGAAAACGCGAGAGAAAGAAAAACAAGTGTTTTCATAATAGTAACAATATTGGCTATAATGATAATGAATTTCAAGGACAGAAACAGTAACCTTGTAAATAATTCTTTGTCAGGGACGAATTAATTTAGTTATCCCTTAAACGTAAAAATAAGTAGAAATTATTAAATATAGATGCCATATTAAATTTAATTTTTTTTTTCTAATTTAGAAATTTAGTTGTGTTTTGTTTGCAAAGATTTAATTAATAGATGTTAAGATTAATTACTTAAAGATTTTTTGAAGATTTAAATGATTATTTATAGACTAACTATTCTAAAGTTGATAGTAAATTTAAAAACTTAAAAAGGTAAGTTGATGTTAATGGTTGGTCGAATATATGATGTAAATCTATTTTAAAGACATTAGGAATGTAGAGATATTGTATTATCGTCGGAAATGACGGGAGATTTTTCTTCTTGAAAGATTATTAGAGCACTTATTTTATGTAAGTTATTATAGTAGTTTTTTCTAACAGAGTAGAAATATTGAGTATCGATGAAAAATGGAAATGACAGATTTTAGAAAGATTAGAGTACTTACTAATGATTAAAAGGTTATTTTAGTAGTTTTGATCTGTTAACTTTAACAGAATCTGAGATATTTAAGGAATATTGAATATTGATGAAATATGGAATTAGAAAATTAAATTTCTTTTAGTAGGCTATTACCTTGATATAACCTCGTTATGTATACGAAATGAAGTGATGTTGGTAACATAATTTGAATATTATGTTTGAAATTTTATGATGAATTTGAATTTTGTGATTTTGTGTATCTGTTGCAACAGGGGATTTTGGGTAGTTGAACTTGTAACAAAGTTGCTTCTACTGTGTCTTGCGGTTAATGATTCGTCATTCACTCATTGATTAATTTAAAACGATATATTCTCTAAGGAGAAAGTCGTTGTGAGCCCGCCTTGGAAATGGGGATGGAAAATTGTACAAAATGCCATCCTATTTCGAGACAAACTTCTTTTTTTTTTGTGGTTAAGTTTTGTAAAATGGAAATAGACGTTGTTAAGTTAAATTAATGATTTGAGAGGTTATTTAATTAAGAACAGAAATCCATGGATATTTTGAACATCGTATTTAATGTAGTAAGTAGGAGCCTTTTTTTAAAGAAATTAAGATGGCCGATATGTTTATGATCTGTTGAGAAAATTTGTAAGTTAAAGGTATTGGGAATGCTTAAAATCAAGGAATAATGTTGTAAAGTCAATAGAAATGGATGTTAGAAGTTAATATTGAAAATGTTAAAATCAGAATGAAGTGATGCGAAGATAGTAATGAAGTTGTGGTTAAATGTTAATATTGAGGAATGCCTGGTTAATAATGTTTAATAAAGTTTCCCCTAAATATTAAAATATTATTCCGTTTTAAGTTCCTGACTAAAGACATTGTACATAGTAAAAATTAAGGTAATATTAAGTTGAGAAATTAAGGTAATATTAAGTTGACGAAAAGTTGTGTTTAAAGTTTTGATTATTCTTGAAATCCGTTTTATGTATCAATCAGTTGATTAAATGAATTGTGATATTACACATTTGGTTACTTAAACCTCGTTTTCTTTAATAAAATTATTTAATGTCTAATCTGAAGAGTTTCCCTTTCAGTTCAACACGCAATAGGAGTAACTACTTTAAAGCTGGAAGAAACCGATGATGACGTTTAATTATTCTAAGTCCTCTTTCATTTTTGTTTTTCTCTATTACTTTATATCTTCTCACTACCTTATTTGAGCTAATATTTCTTGATCTATTTATTTTCCTTCATTCCTTTTGTTGTTGTCCACTATTTCAGAAATAATTAAAGAACTGATATCCTACTAACAAAATTTAGTGATTGATAAATAAAACTACTCTGTATATAGTAGATAAACTATTGACGAAAATGATTAGATATAAGTTTTGACGGTTAATGAAAATGTAAAAATAAATCCATTATTTTTTTTTATATAATCCTTAAAAGAAAGTTATTAAAAAAATATTAAAACGCTTGGTAATATGGAGGGCAGTGTAAGATTTTAAATATTTCCTTCGCTATTTAATATTTTTTCCTTAATATTTTCGTTTTCTTTTTAAAATGTTTCAAACTCCCTTTTATTTAGTTACCCCTCTTAATCATTTTTCCTCTTATTTGAATATACATTTTATATCAGTTATTTATTATTTATCATTATTATGTTACTTTTTATATTTATTTTTATGTATATTTAATTCTATTTAAAATTTACCTTGATTTCTTCCCTACCGTTAAATTCTGTATTTTTAATTTTTGATTCATTTACTTAAATCACCTTTTTTATTATTTTAGACTATATTTAATTATATAAACTACAATTTCATAATTAATAAACCTTTATTAATAAATAACTAAAGTAATTATGTATATATTTGCCTTATATATAAGTTCTAATCATTATTATTTGTTTAAGTATTGCAGAATTCTGGATTGTTTACTCAATCTTGGAAATATTACTGGAACATGTCAGAATTTCAATGGATAAAGTGAACTCTTCTATAAGCAAATCATGTTTTGCCGTATTCCAGAATAACTACATGGAAAAGGACACTTTAAATGTTTTATATATGTAAATTATATATATTGTTAATTTATTAAATAGTTAAAAACCTTCACTATGCCATATTAATAAATATAAGTATTACAGTTTCAAATCGCTTACTGAATCTTGGAAATATTACTGGAACATGTACGAATTTCAATGAATAAGGTTAATTCTTCTATAAGCAAATTACGTTTTACTGTATTTCATAATAATTGCATGAAAAAGGACACTTTAAATGTTTTATATCTGTAAATTATATATATTACTAATTTATTAAATAGTTAAAAACAGTTACTAAGCCCTATTTGTAAATATAAATATATTTATATATATAAATATATACTTTATATTTTAGTTACCCCTAATTTTAAGACAAATGTAGTTAATATTAATTTTATATTTTAAGTTAGTAAATTTTTCTTCATTAAATGATTGTATTGTTAATAAAATATTTTGTATGACATTTATATGATAATTATTGATTACTAGAGAAGCAGTTATATATAAGTAGATTTCCAGCCAATATTTAAGCAAATGGGAAGCTTGCCTTCCTTTCTTCCTTGGTCTAGCCAAGAAACTAAAAGAAAAGTCTAGCTTTTCATATTTGAGGTCTAGCCTTAGATATATTTTGGTTTGAAGAATATTGTGGTCTAGCCACAAGCTTATAACCAGTCTAGCTGGTTATTGGGTACTATTAGTCTAGCTGATAGATCTGGTCTAGCCAGATACACCTGTATTAGTCTAGCTAATACGAACTTTGGAAGGCCTAGCCGACCGCAACGTTGAGTCTAGCTCAACGAAGGTACTATCAG
Source organism: Trachelipus rathkii (assembly GCA_015478945.1). Taxonomy (NCBI): domain Eukaryota; kingdom Metazoa; phylum Arthropoda; class Malacostraca; order Isopoda; family Trachelipodidae; genus Trachelipus; species Trachelipus rathkii. The sequence continues at coordinate 1,588 of JABUQX010059838.1, read as the reverse complement.
TCTAGCTGATAGATTTGGTCTAGCCAGATACACCTGTATTAGTCTAGCTAATACGAACTTTGGAAGGCCTAGCCGACCGCAACGTTGAGTCTAGCTCAACGAAGGTACTATCAGTCTAGCTGATAGATTTGGTCTAGCCAGATACACCTGTATTAGTCTAGCTAATACGAACTTCTTTTGAAGGCCTAGTTGACCGCAACGTTGGTCTAGCTCAACGAAGGTAATTAGTCTAGCTGGACAGATCTATCTAAATAGATACTCCGTATTAGTCTAGCTACGAATTTGGAAGGCCTAGCCAACCACAACAATTGAGTCTAGCTCAATTTTCTGTCTGTTAAGTCTAGCTTGACGGATTTTTCAGCTTGGATGTGTTTGGATTATTAGTCTAGCTAATGTGGTATCCCAATTGTTGTAACGCCGCAGATTCTCCACGCATTTCTTCGAAGAGCAACTGATCTAAACTGTCGCTACTGTTTTTCTTTTTGAAATCTTTAATTATTATGTATATTATGTTAATAAACAAATCCTTTTATTAATCTTTGATTTATTCCCTGTCACTACCAGCAAATCTTTATTAATTTTAGTTGAATAATTCTAATAGCGTTACAAGGTTTAATGTCCCAGAAAGGTCAAATAATATTTTATGAGAATAACTTCAGCTTGTTAATACAACAGAGTATTATTTCTTTCAATGGTTTACAACAGTAGAACGTTGACTTTTCTTTCCCATCCAATATCTTTCAGTGGTGGTACAGCGTTGGAACATTGACTCCCCTCTCATTCCTCTATCTTTCAGTGGTAGCAGCGGTGTAAGACGTTTAGAATTATTAGGAAGTTTTTTTTTTTATCATCTTTAGAGCTGGTTTAAAGTGGCAGGTGAAGCGTTTATATTAAATAATAAGTATTAAAGTTTATAATAGGGCATGAAATTAAAGATAGTTAATAAATAGTTAGACTGGTTGATAAATATTAAATAGCTGGTATTATACTTTAAAAATATATTTATATTACTGATTAGATAAAAAAAAATTTTGTGTAATGCACTCGTTAGAAAGTTAAAAATGAAAATAATAAAATTCATATTCATAATAATAATAGTTAATAATTACCGTAGTAACAAAAAACTGATATTGGTTAAGAATGATAAAGACAAAGAAATAATTCATCATCTCAAAGAGGTAAAACATCTTCATAATAGTATAAAAGTTGACCATTTTAGGAGTAGAAAACGCGAGAGAAAGAAAAACAAGTGTTTTCATAATAGTAACAATATTGGCTATAATGATAATGAATTTCAAGGACAGAAACAGTAACCTTGTAAATAATTCTTTGTCAGGGACGAATTAATTTAGTTATCCCTTAAACGTAAAAATAAGTAGAAATTATTAAATATAGATGCCATATTAAATTTAATTTTTTTTTTCTAATTTAGAAATTTAGTTGTGTTTTGTTTGCAAAGATTTAATTAATAGATGTTAAGATTAATTACTTAAAGATTTTTTGAAGATTTAAATGATTATTTATAGACTAACTATTCTAAAGTTGATAGTAAATTTAAAAACTTAAAAAGGTAAGTTGATGTTAATGG
>JABUQX010059837.1:0-34089 GCA_015478945.1 Trachelipus rathkii | reverse complement strand
TGAGCAGTCCTTTCTATGCCCAAAGTATTCATTTATACAAAGCTATACAAACAGCCACTTACATAATGGAAAAACATGGTTGAACTTTGGTCAAATATGATTTGGGAATTGTTTTCCAAGATTTGTATTATTCAATATTACAATTGCATTTCGCTGATAAATGTAACAGTTCAGGCTACGCACCAATCAGGGAAAAATTACGAAGTTTTAGACAGCATTAAATAAGATACCAAACCTACTACAATATGTTAAGATCTGGAATAATTTACAACCTTAAAAATAATGTCTACAATCTATTGTAACAAATGGATCTAACTTAACCCATACCTGAATTTTCTTATCCTCGCAACAAAAATTATTAACAATTTAATCAAATCACATTATCATAGCTCTATAAAAATACCAAAAACATGAGAGGTTATCAAGACTACTTTCCCTGTCAGAAACAGGACATCTGAATATTTTATCTCCAAGCATTCGAGCATGCAAAGTAAATGGAATTTCATTTTGTTCTAAAAATTTTACTAAAATAGATATTATATATATAATTTAGCGTTATATATATATAGTATATTATATATAATAATATATATATATATATATATATATATATCTATATATATATTATTATATATATATATATTAATTATATATATATATATAATATAGTATATATAATAGATAGTATATATAGTATAATAATTATATATATTATATATATATAATATATAAAGTATTATTATAAATATATATATATATATATATAGGTTGTGAAAAAAAAAAGGTTTTTTTTAATTTGTTTTTTTTTGAAAAAAAACACTTATTTTTCTTTTTAAAACCAAAATGTTTTTTTTGTGTTTTTTTAAATACCTCTTTTTAGTAAGTAAAGATGTGTTTTAATTATCAGTCAGATAGTACAATACCGCTAGGCCTAAATATCTGACTGTAATACGATTTATTACATACAGTGTAAGATACTATACGTTATATATATAATTATATATATGTATATAAATACAAGGATCTCTATTGACCTGGAAAATACTGTATATTATATATATATATATATAGAATATAGTTACTATATAGTATATATATATTATATATATATTGATATATAATATATATTATATATAGTATATATTATATATTAGTATATATATTATATATATATATATATATATATATATATATATATATATACGGTATATATATATATACTATATATATATATATAAATATATATATTATATATTAATAATTATAATGATTATATATATATTATAATAGATATATATATATATATATATCATAGTATATATATATCATATAGTATACATATAATATATATAGTATATATATATTATAATATATAAAATATTATATTTATATAAGATATAAATATATATATATATATATATATATATATTTATATATATACCTAAACAATATAGACGATATATTACACTATAATATATATATAAGTATAATATATTAAAAAAAGATGGCTGTATAACAGGTGCTTTTGGCACGTGGTGTCAAGAAGAAAAAAAAATGAGATATTTGTAGGAAGGTGATTGATTTCTGTGCAGGGAGAGGTTCACTGATGATAGTATCAGCTAATACTTCGTTAAACACAGAGTATCCATATAGTATTACTAGAGTTCGGTGTATTTAGAGATTGTATCGAGTGAAATTTGTCATGATTCGCATTTTGTGCGTGAGAAGAAGGAGATGTTGAAGGATGTATTGGATTTAAATCAGTGAATGGGAGTTTTCTTATGAATCGTAATTATCGGAATCATGATATGCTTGTTCTAATAGTAAAATATTAACGTTATAGTGTGGACTTGGATGGAGAGGATTGTGATACGAAGGAAGGGTGTATAAATTAGAGTGAGAAGTTTAAACGTGAACAACGCGTGCCGGTAATAAGGATAAAGTATGTAAGGAACGCTAGCAAGATTAAATCAGTAATGATAATGTTTGGAAGATAATATATAAGAGAAAACAGAGAATGCTAAAAAATTGCATAACATAAGAGAAAAGAAGAGGTAAGTATGAACAGTTTTGGAAGGAGGAATGAAGGGACATACAAACCCTGGAATAGAAGCTCTTCGGAAGAATAGCGCGAAAAGGTTAAGATCGTAGAATAGAGTAACCTGCTTAGTAACTAGAATGCAGGGATGGTGTTTTTTACCCTGATGAAATAGGATGTGAGTGGAGTGTGACGAAGCAACACTTTGAAAATCTGCTATAATATCGCGAGTAATGAATGATGGTATAATAGCACTGTGTTGAGGTTTTGATGGTACAGAATAGTGATAGAGGTACCTCATTGGGATTGAGAGGCATTAGCTAGCAAGAGGAGGAAATGAGTTAGGACGTGAGAAAGTTGAAGAATGGTAAATCTTGCATGTATAGATGAATATTACTGGTGCAGACTACATCAAGACGGAGCCAAGTATGTGAATTGACTTGATTCTTTGAAGTCTGATTGTAATATAAAGCGATTACATCTATGGAGGTATAGTTTCTGATGGATGGAGCGTAGAAGCAGTAATAGTACCTTCTATATCAAGGGTAAGCGAGATAAAGTAATGTAGAAATATAGCGGTATTAGTTTAATTGAGCATGTGTAGGGAAAGATATATGCTGGGGTTTTGGTCGAAAGAGTGCGACGAGTGCACGTTGAAGACTGATTGTTGAAGAACAATGTTACATTTAGAGTTAGTAGAGGATGTGTAGACAAATTTTTTACTTTGAAACAGATTGAGAGAGAAATAAGGAGGAAGAATATTTGTATTTATGTTTGGATTTGCAACAGGTGTAATTTATATGATAGCGTTAATAGGAAGTCCTATTGGCATGTTGTTAGTGCAAGTATTTAGTGTTGGGATAGGCTTCTGATGATCAAAAGTATGGTCATGACGATAGTGAGGCTTGTGTAAGAATAAATGTGTCAAAACTGATTGGTTTTAGTCCTTAATAAGGATGAGCAGGGTTGGTTATGTCTCCCTTGGTTATTCAATTGTTAGATGGGTTATTAAAGAATTGAAAAGGTGGCCGTAACAAAAATGATGTTAAATGATGGAGATGAGTGGAGGTTGCCCTACCTATTATATACGGATTAGATTTGGTTTTGTGTGGCGATCTGAAGAGTTTGAGAGGCATTGGTAGAGAGATTTGGCCAGGTGTGTAAAAGGAGGGGTTTGAAAGTAAACGCGGATAAGAGTAAGGTTAGGTTTGACGTGAGGACATTCCTCAGTGTGGAAGTTATGTTAGATGGTGACAGCTGGAACAAGTGTCTGAAGTTAAATATTTAGGTATATGGTTGGATGAGAAGGGATACAGATGATGCATGAGTTTAGTAGGAAGTTGTGCAATGGCAGAAGTGGCTGGTGCAATTAAAGTCGTTGGTGAATGTAAGGGGACTAAGTCTTTAGTGCGCCTAGGGTCTTACATGAGGGTATGGAGGTATAATTGTGTATCAGTAGTGAGACTATGGTCTCTGGAATAAGAAGTATAGATCTAAGTTCAATGTGCTCAGCATGGACAATCATTAGGGCATGTAGGTGTTGAGGGATGGTAACTGTTGATGAATTGATAGAGAGTGATTCGGTGAAGGCTCGGTATAAATGAGAGAATAATGAAAGTATGTTGAGATTGGTTTGGTCAGTGGAAAGGAGATGATAGTCGTTTTTAAGCAGAGTTGTTATCAAGTGGCGAGTTGTTGAAAGCCGATGGCCGGTGCGAGATCGAGAAAAAGTGGATTGAGTCAGTAAACGACCATGTTCTGAAGGAGAGAAACGTGGTTTGCAGAGCGAGCAATAAAGGTGGTATAAATAATGAGAGAGCTGAGGTAGTTGTGAGGGTATGTTTGCCCAACCTGGGTCAAGATGTGAACCCTTACACTCACGATTTACCATAGTGAGGGGCCGTCGCAGTCCCATGAAACTCTAGCTCTAGGGTGAATTATCTGACTGCGGACGCAGTCCGATTACTAATAATGAACAGAGTGGGGGGAAGCTGGCTTTCTTTTCGTCGAACATATTCTCATGATTTCTTCTACTGCTTCTTTTTTCTAAACTGCTTGACTTTCATCGCATCTTTCCCACCCAGTCACTTGGGAGAAAAAGGCTCTAGAATGATCAATAATAAGATCAGCTAATATAATACTATATATAATATATATATACTATACTATTATATATATAAAGCCTCATTACTGTAAGGGCATATATAATAATAATATTATATAATTATTATATATATTATACCCAGGTAATTAACATGCCTATATATTATAATAGAGGTTATACTATAATTATATACTATCATATATAATACCTATATACTATATAATATCTATAAATTATATATTATATATATATATATATTAGCCGTTATATAGATATTAGTATCGTTAATACCGGATATATATTATATATATATACTAGTACTAGTAGAAGTCACTACGTTATAACTATATAACGATATAGTATTATATATAGCACCTTATAGTATATATATTATATATACGTATAATATATATATATAAGGTGAGATATAATAATAATAATTAAACATCAGATTGTGAAATGTAATAATATATGCCCTAGCAGCACTACATAAAACCTTTATTAAGTACTAAACTCTACCTTATATATTGTATACCTCTTTAAACATATTTATTTACCGTATTTTAATGCTAAATACCCTAAAAGACTTGATATATATGAAAAATAAGTTATTTAAAAAAACAAAAAAAAACATAAAATTTTCCGCTGGTTTTTTAAAAAAAAAACGTGTTTTTTTTAAAAAAAAAACGAACGGTTTTTTTGAATCCAACCCTATATAATATATAATATATAGTATATAATACTATATATATATATATATATAATATATATAAATATATATATATTATTATATTATATAATATATATATATACTATACTATATATATAATTATTAAAAATTTTGTTGATGGTTGGACAATGCAAATTTTAACATGGTTTTATCATGCAAAGCCTTGTTTTCCGTTCACCAGACCAAACAACCGTTACGATTTTGACCAACTAGCGAAATTATCACCACCCAGTTAATATAATCTAACGCTACCAATTGGGTAGAGCTAGTGCGAAATCAAGAGATGCGCCCTTTAATGTAATTATAACTTAACTATTTAATAAATCAAATAACGCTGAATAAATACTAAACTAAATATTGCAATACACACCTCATTATGCACATGAAAGAACTTTAAATATGTGATAAATACCCTATGTGCGTCTCTCAATATAATGGATAAAATTGTACTGGCCAACACAAAATTAAACCTAATTATATCAGTTACCTAATATAGCCTCACATTCGTAGATACGGAAATGTTCGCAGGACCTCAGTTTAAAGTCTAGCTTTAGACTAAGATATAAACTGAGATCTTACCAAATGAAATTCTGAAGTATGTGTGCCCACGATTATGCTTATAATTATAAATCCAAACTTTCAACGGTGGAAGCTTGACCTCGCAATATATATTCTGTCATATAATTAAACATTCAGTTTTAAATTAAAGCAACGATATTTTACAATAATATAAATTCACTTTGAATATTAATTTAAAGAGTAATCACAACTTTAGAACAAATGATTAACTATCCCCATATAATAACAATGGACTTTTATTTATTGTATAAACGAACTTTGACAAAATATTAAATTGAAACAGGATTCACAAATTTTCACGTCCATCACTTTTCAAGAATTACGAAAAAGAAAAAAGTTGACCGCTCGAATTGGCAACATTTAGCCAGCAGCAGCTTAGTTGGTTTTGAGTTTGAAAAATGGAGTGATATTTTATGTAACGGATAGCATTGCTACAAACCTTTTATGATGAATGAATGAGATTCACTAATTATTATGTTTATTATATAAAAATGATAGTGATCAAATATAATTTTATTAACCTCCCCAGCAAGATTGTATTTAGTATAAATACAATCTACAGGATTTACAAAAAAGAATATGTTTAAATTTACCAAAAAAAATTGTGCAAATTCACAGAAAAAGAAAAAGAGAAAAAAAAAAAAGAAGGCATTCATCACAATGTACTATAGAATAATATTATACAATACATGATTGCAGTTTGAGTGGATAGAATATTTTTCAATCACAAATCAGCGAGATTAGCCTTGATAAACTTATCTAATTTCAAAGCTGCAGCTCGCTTAGGTCTAACACTAGGATTAGTTGCAGGTTGATCTTGAGATTGAATTAGAGTCTTTTCAGGTTCGTCTTTATTGTGTGAGTTTGTTCAAGGCTAGGAGGAGCTTGACGGTCATGGGTGAGTGAAAGTTCCAGCGGGAATAGATTGTTAATAGAGTGGTGAGCTACAATGCCATTTCCTTGCTTTAGTCTCACTGATCTTATTTTGTTGTCATGTCCTAATATTACTTCCAAAACCCGGCCTAGTAACCAAAATGGCCTAGATTTGATGGGAGATCTAATCAGGGACCAATCACCCACTTTAATTTTAGTTCCCAAGCAAACTTTGGATAAATCTCGCTCTGCTCACGCAGGCTAAGAAGGTATGTATCGTACCAAAGTTGCTTAAAATTCGTAAAACATACGCTCTTGATTCTCCAAGGTGACTTCCAACTTGTCTTTGTTATCTTCACTGACCCATACATCTGCGTTTTCATCCCTCAAAATCAAAGATGATGTGTTGTGCATTTTGAGGAAAGAATTTGGAGTGATTACTTCAAGAATATCAACACCTGAACGGTAAGACAAAGGTCTGCAATTGATGGCGTTTGCTATGAATGAAAGTGTGGTCAAGAGTTCAAAGTATGTAAGCTTGGAGCGACCAATTACTTTATACATGCAGTATTTTACAGTTCTAATCAATCTTTCCCATAGGCTCGCAATCCAAGCTGAGTACAAAGGGACTTTAATATGTTTGATATGATTTTTGGACAATTCTTCAGTGAATTCATCTGAAGATAATGCATTTGACAAAATGTCACCACTTTTGACAAATGTTCTGGCATTATCTGAATATAGATATTTAGATATTCAGGGATGTTATAGCGGTTGCAGAAGCGCTGGAATGCTAGTAAGAAATTCTGAACCGTCATATCTGGGAGCAACTCAAGGTGTATTGCTCGTATATTCAGACAAGTGAATACAAGTATGAACATTTTTTCTGAGGTGTTTGCTTTTTTATTGTGCACAAAAATGTGTCCTGTGTAATCAACTCCAACGTGTTTGAAGGGGATTACTAGATTCATATGGTTTTTAGGTATATCAGTATATTTGGGATATTTGAAAGCAAAGATGTTCATTTTAGATGCAAGTTTTACATCTTATGAACTAAACATTCCTGACTGCTTTCCTTGCTCTGAGAAGCAAAAACCATTGGATTGCGGAGAAAGTAAGTGTGGATCCATTCCAAATGTTGTACTTGTTGATGCAATGCTAATTAAAAAGTGTATGTGAATCGATGATGCTTTGCACAATCAATTATGGATTGATCTCAATTGTAGTTCAAAGATAAGGCATTATAATCGACCTTATACTTCTTAGAATTGCCATTGCCATCCAATGAATAAGTTTAAGCTTGCTTGATTAAAATCTTAAGGGGGAAAATCTTTGCTGTATATTCCTGTTCAGTTACTCCAGGCAAGAAAGCTTATTTTCCAGCTGCAAACATTATTATCTTGCACTTTCTAACCAATACCTGTAATAACCTTTTGATAAGGTCTGCTTTTAATTAATGCAGAAAGGCTTGAATAAGTATGAAGTTACCTTCATAAGCTTGACGAAATTTGAATATTTTTCTATGTCTATAATGGCATGTTGCACATTAATCACACCAATGTTAACAAACATAGAATTTTTTAATTCTGAAGAGATGGAAAGTAGTGGATATTCAGGCCATTTTCTCAAATCATTACACAACCATGGAGGAGCACTCAACCAAAATTGAAGCTGTTCTTTGTATTTCTTAAATGTAATACCCCTGGTTATAATGTCAGCAGGGTTTTCTGAAGTATTAATATATACTTGGAAACAAGAATTAAAGTTTAAATTTTGTCTTTTAAACCCTGTAAGAATGTTAAATCGGTAATACGATTTTTAGTGTATTTAGATTTTAATTTGGCTTATACCTTCACATCCAACTTCAGAATACTTGAGAATCGTCTACTATAATCTCACAAAATGAATTGGGAATATTACCTGTACGCTCTAAATAGAGACAGACAAGCATGTTGAGGGAACAAAGAATCCACACCCAAAAATCTAATGTTGGATAACTGTATTCTGTTGGTCATTAAGGGGGAGAGACTTTAGATTTAGCAATAATAAAATGCAGTCACTCTGATGTTATATGTTACCTGCATCACACAAACAAAGCATATCCCTGCTGGAACTGGCACAAATATGTGCAACGGAATAAGATTGTCTCTCATTAGAGCTTGACGTTGAGAAAATTGATATATAGTATGAATTAGAAATTCAAGATCCGATTATATAATTTTATCCATTCATCAAATATGTTATTGGTATATAGTATCCAATCGTGTTTATCTCATATGGCTTTCATTAGATCTTTACCTCTTATGGCAATAGGCAATGCAAATCCTAATGGATCAAAAATTTTAGAAATTTCTGATAAGATCTTTCTTTTGGTATTAGAAAATTGATTGAGATTTATTTGATTTATGTTTATGGTGTCAGTGGAGTATTATACCTATAACCTAACACCTTTTCATAAGCAGAATCATGAGTGATGTATTTATTATCATTTTTCATAATTTGTTGCATGTTTTTGTTGTTCGTATTAAATGAACGCAAGACAAATCCTCCTTGAAAAAGTCTATCATAACTACAACTGTAAAGGTACTTTAATTCTTCTAAAGAGTTGCAGCTCATTACCAAATTATCAACTACACTTAGATGTAAGTGTTCAGACATTGTCGTCAGGAAAGTGGTATAAGAATGGTATCTAATACTTGAGGAGAATGTAGCAGAAAGAGTTACCCAAAGACGATGGTATTGTATCTGTTAAACCAAGTTGATTATCCTTCTCTCATAAAAAGACAAACAATCTGTTATTTATCATTTCATCTTTATCTGATCAATAGAGGAAAAGCCTGTATAGTATCTGCTAAACAGAACTGTATCATTTGGCGAAAAGAAACAAAGAAGTTTTATATAGTGAGGACCATCAGATCAATTCCTTCATATGCAGCCCTCATCAAAGAGGAGAAGTTGCTTAAGTTTGAGCTACAAAATTAGAACGGGTGACTTTGTTAGTATACTTGTATGCTGTTTTGACAATCCGCACTGATGAGGTTAAATAATGAAGTTATGAATATTAGTAGATTACTTCCTATCTTTTCAGATTTTATCTGAACGTTGTTGCTGAAAACAAGCAGTATTTCATTAATAATTTTTTGCTTTGAGTGATTGAATGACTCTATCCATTACCCTTAAAGAAATATGGTAGTTGGAAGGTAGTGATTTTATCCTGATGCCAAGGAAGAGACACATGGTATTTACCATCTTTAAATATGATGTTATCAACAAATTGTTTTACCATGTCTTGATCATAGGACGTTATGTGTTTGTCATTTGAAGGTATGCCTATCGATTCTAAAGAGAACATATTTTGAACTCCATGTTCAACATCTGAATCAGTCAAATTTGATCATAAGGATCATAGTAAGATTTGATAAGGTTTATTATTGTGTTTATCATAGTTTCACTGAAAATGTTGGACACCTTAGTGTCATTAAGATTTGAAAAATCATTTGCACTATCATCATTATCATCAAAACGATATGGTTTATACATTTGAGAGAGTTGACTATAATATAAAAAATTTTCAACATTTCCCATTAAAATCAATTTATTGTTAACCATGAAACAATTACCGTTCATGCAGTTTATTAATTTGAGTGAAGGGAAGTATTGAATGACATCAATTCCCAACAAACATTGAATTTCAAAAGTATGATCTGAGGCTAACTCATTTTTATTTAAGTTATGATCCGCAAATGAATACCCTAAACGTTTTAAATTCTGTACAGCTATATTTACACCTTTTACAGAATAATCTAAATTTAAATTATTATCAATTAACATAGGCATGCTAATGGCTTTCTGCTGTTCTATTTTTAATGCCAAGTTTATTTGCTGTAAAGATCTCTGTTGAGATCCAATGAAAGTATGAATGTCATATTCAGTATATGTATTTAGTCATGCGCAATCTTCCATCTACATTTCTGTTTGCAGTTTTACCACGAGATATACGACCTCATCACTACAGTAATTTCACCATAACTGCAAGTATTGCCTTTATTTTATTTCTCTTCCACTTATAATTTATTGCATAGTAGCAATAAATATATTTGATCGAATCTCTGAATGATAATTTAGCCCACAATTATTGATGGATAGAACTCTTTGCAGGCTATAACCTGACACAATGCTGCAATGGTCGAGACATGTTCATTGCAAATAACAAGCATATTTCAAACTATTATTGCACAAAGGCAGTTATTCGGTTTATGCTTAAAACCGAATAATATATCACAAAGGTTAATCCTAACCCTATTTAATTCGTCTGCATTAAGTTATTATTACACATCTCAAACATTACTCTTCCTCAATGAACCAGGTCCGTACTTAAGCTAAGATTGTAATTATTTACAGAGAAATTGTTATCTTGATTTGAAGTTGCTCAACAATGACTTATATATTATTTATATTATTATTGTCACTCTTATTCTTAATCCTAGTTTTATTTACAGTATCACTATTATGACTGGTGAAAAAATTCTGCAAGCTTCCTTCATTTTTAGAGTCTGTCCTATGTTTATCCTTTTTAGGACAACCATCATCTACCTTAAGGTAATCTGTCCTTTGTCTGTCCTTCATTTTGGGCTTGACAGACGATGCATTTTTATGCTTTTTTGATGTTAAGCATAAAGTTTTAATGACTTCATTATAGTTATCAAATATATCTAACAAAGTATTAATAGTTTCGTTTTGTTTCAGAAATAGTGTGATAGTCCATTTATTTATCTATGATCACTGGTATTTTTTTAATAATTATTGATATGTGCCTATTTTGCCAGCTCGTTCTCTGATGATTCTGGCAACCAAGTCTTTACATTTAGCAACTGCCTCATCAGACATAATTGATATATAGTTACAAAATTATAAAATACGAAAATTACCAATTAATCCTATATCAATAATTACTGAGTAATTATATTAAATTATTATTATATATAATTAGCAATAATAATAATTGAAAGCTTGAATTTAAAAAACTTAACTAATTATTTTTACAAAGACAAAATGCAGTCGCATGCTCGTAAACACTCAAGTAGTCATGAAAGAGCAAATCACAGATCAGCAGGACCTTGATAAGAATGCGAAGGATTGAAAATTAAAGCTGGACTTTTTAAGCTTACGAGGCAAACTATATATGCGCAATCATGAAAATTATAAAATATGACATTTACGCACACATTTTTTTTATTCTACTTCGATTGTATTCAAGTTTAGCTTAAATGAATTATATAAATACATGCGTAATAATGAACGCATACAAATATTGAATTTGCGCACACGAAATAATAATTATAGGCGAAATGAAATATGCACACAAATAAGCGCACATATAAATAGGCGTATACGTGGAATAAGCGTATACGTAAGTTTGAAATATACGCACGATAATAAGCGCAAACTTAACGCTTGAAATATGCGCAAAATAAAAGCGCACACTTAACGCTTCAAATATGCGCAAATAATAACGCACACTTAACGCTTGAAATATATTAAAAATTGTGATGTTGGACATCCAAATTCTTAACATGGGTTTGTATCATGCAAATCTTGTTTGTCCTGTCACCAGACCAAACAACCTTTACATGATTTTGACCAACATATGCGAAAATTATACCACCCAAAGGTAACATATTTAACGCATACATTGGGTAGAAGCTATTGCGAAATCAAGAGATGCGCTCTTTACTGTAATTATAACTAATAAATAAATAAATAACTGAATAAATACTAAACCTTTAATTTGAATACACACCTTATTATGCACACGAAGATCTTTAAATATATGTGATAATATACCCATGTGGTCTCTAATATAATGAATAAAATTGTACTGGCCAACACAAAATTAAACCTAATTATATCAGTTACCTGAATATACCTCACATTCGTAGATACGAAATGTTCGGCAGACCTCAGTTTAAGTCTAAGCTTTAGACTAAGATGATAAAATGAAGATCTTACCAATAAATTCTGAAGTATTGTTTGCCCACAATTATGCTTATAATTATAAATCCAAACTTTCAAGCGGTGGAGCTTGACTCGCAATATATAGTCTTTCATATATTAAACATTAGTTTTAAATTAAGCAAGATATTTACAATTATTAAATTCACTTTGAATTATTAATTTAAAGATTAATCACAACTTTAAACAATGATTAACTTGCCATATAATAAAAATGGACTTATTATTGTATAAACGAACTTTGACTAAATATAAATTGAAACAGGATTCACAAATTTTCACGTCCATCACTTTCAAGAATTACGAAAAAGTAAAAAACTGACCGTCGAAAATTGGAAACATGCGCGGACAGCTTAGTTGGTTTGAGTTTGAAAATGGAGTGATATTTATGACGTGTAGCATTGCTACAAAACATTTTTTATGATGATATGAATGGATTCACTAATTATTATGTTTTATATAAAAATTGAGGATCGAAATATTAATTATACGTGATATATTACCGTATATATATATATATAATATAATATAAATATATATATATATCATATATATATATATATATAATTATTATAATTATATATACTTATATATTATACCGTGTATATATAATATAATATATTATTATTTATATACATATCATATATTATATATATATATATATATTATAATTATATATATATAATATATATATAGTATTATAATAATATAATTTAGATAATAATTATATATATAGATATAATATATAATAAAATATATATTATATCATATTATATATATATATATATATATATATATATACTATATAATATATATTAAAACTAAAAATATATTTTATTATTATTATTAAAAGCACATGCACAGCAAACAAAATGAATAAGCTTTAGTTATCATATTGTCTACTGAAAAGAGAAACTGAAATGACAGATCATATGATTAAAATATGAATAATGAGTTTGTCTATAAATATAAAAAAACCCATATTAAACCTTGATGAATGAAACATTTAATCATAATAAAGCTCCTTGATTTCCCCATTGAAACTGTAAATGTTAAAATCTGCTTACCAGGAAGATTGAACTTCTTAACACTCCCTTATGTGCAAAAAGTAACGCGTCTCCATTTTTAAACGCAAATAATTTTAAGATTCAGCTCTCGAAAAAATTCCATAATATACATATTAGTAATACGTCACACAGAACATTATTTTTCCTCATGTTTTTCTTTGATATACAACAAGTGCAAGGTATGCAATCCTAATCAGTATACCAACATAAAAGTAGCTTAGATAAAATGTAAATACTATGATAGTACACGAGTCAATTTAGGGCTGAGCCAAATCCAATGTAATAAAATATAATAAATTATGTATATCTACCTATTTTTTGATATATAATAATTAATTGCTGAGAAAGCTGAAAATGATGCTACTAGTATTTTTAATTATAATTAATAAAATTTCTCGCCCAATTTTAAATCAATAGAAAATTGAATTTTACAAGATTTATGAACTAAAAGATTTAACTAAAAAATTAATAATGAAATTAGTATAATATATATATATATATAGTATATATATAATATATTATATATATATATTATATTATATATATATTATATATATATAATATATATAATTCTAGCCCCGGTAACATAAAATAATTAAAATTATTTCCTTTGTTTATAAACATAAAACAAATTAAAAAAAACAGGTAACAACTAGATTAAACAACATCAATGACTATTGAAATGTGGATTCCCTAAAGGTAGGATCATCAGTCTTTTTTTTTCCTAAAATGATCTCTCCTATTCAATATTTTCTTCTTCAATGCAATTGATTGTGTACTGCTTCTCAGATTCAATTTTTAAGATTTCTGCATGAGCAATCCCAAAAAACTTTATTTCATTAGTGGAATGATGAGAAAGTTGTGATTTAAATTTCCACGTTAACAAAAACCAAATCTTTGTATTGTCTTCACAATTGTCCTTTAAAATGGATGATCCCCTCATGTAACCATGCAAGGGGGAAGGAATTCAAATCACTAACAAAAGCAGGAATTAGAGTTGCTCTTATCAGAGTCTCCCATTGTAGAAAGTGAACCTTAGAAGCTGAAGCTTGTCATTAACAATAATAATAAAAAAAAAGTATGGAGCTAAATATGTACTGCGAGTGCACGATTATAAATTTATAATTTTTTTTATTAAACATTATATCCATGATATTTTTATTAAATATTATATCTATGATATTTTTCTTACTTCAAATGACTTTTCTTGAAGAGGTAGATTAAAAAAAATTCTCTGAAACTTTTAACTTTGTCTCTGAAAATCAGATAATTTGTTACTTCATTTACAATCACGACATTAAGTAATTTTTACTTCGATAGTTTACATGGCACTTACAAAAAGAAATACAATACCTCAAGGTTTTGGAGAAAATTCATCCTTCTCAAACTCTTACTGCAATGTCTGTTTTTAAAGGGTGGATTAACTGATTGCATTTCAAATATAATTAATTTCATCTCAAATTATATTTTAGTCTCGTAATACTGTATTTGTGTCACAACTATGCTCAATATATAATTCTTATGTATTTAAATTAAAACAACAGTAGGATACCTATATTTCAATTTCTCTTATATTTTATTAATTGTTATAAAAGTGTTATCATTTTTTTTTTTAATTGCTATACAATTTGTGCATTAATTACAGAGTTGAGTTTCAGAATGTATCGAATTTAGATTAAAAGACATGTGGAAATAACACTGCATGATGATGTAGATGCTGCAGTAAAGGGTTCTTCTATTACTATACAATCATATACACTTAATTTTTCCTTATAGTATTTTGCATGATTTATTTGTGCTATGATTAGCCTCTCACAAAGGTATGACGGGCTTCCTCACGTAACAGTTCAATCTACTATTGTTTCAGTCGATATGTGCGGCAATCTCACCCAATTGGGCGATAGATGAAGATTAAAGAAGTAAAGAATATACCGGTATATATATATATATATAATATATAGTATATACTATATTAATAGTAGATATATATAATAATATATATATATATATATTATATATTATATATATATATATATATAATAATATATATAATAATATATATATATAGTATTATATATATATAATATATATATATATATCTAATATAATATATTATAGATATACTAACTTATATATATATATATACTTATATATATATATATATATATATATATATATATATATATAGCTATACTATATATTTATATCTAATATATATATATATATATATTATAATATATTATATATATATATAATTATATACATATATATATATATAATATATATTATATCATAATTATATATAATATATATATATATATATATAATATATACTATATATAAGTATCTATAGGATATAAAAAATATAATACGTATATATATAAAATGTTTTTAGCTGCTTTTTCGCATATATATATATAATATATATATATTGTAAAATTTATATTAGATAAATTATAAATATATATATATAATAATAATATAATAAATATAGAGAATATATATATATATATATATATATATATATTATAAAGAAAAACTGAGCCCTACATTAACTATCCTTTATATTCCAGCTTCGATGTGTATAATTTTAGAACGATATTCAAAACACATTCGCGACACATTACGCGAAAAATAATTTCGCCACAAGCAAATTACGCCAACCTGCAGCATTTTTTATAAAAGGGACAGTATTTAGACAAAAATTGAAAAATAAATAAAATAAATTAAAAGAAATAATAATAAATAAATAAATAAATAAATAAATAAATAAATTAATAAATAAATAAATTAATAATTAATTATTATTATAATTAATACATTATTAAATAAATAATAAATAATAATAAATAAATAATTAAATAAATAATAAATAAATTAATAAATAAATAAATAATAAAATAAATAAAAATATAAATAATTAATAAATAATAATTAAATAATAATATAAAATTAATAATAAATAATTACATAAATACAAATAAATAAATAAATAAATAAATAAAATAAATAAATAAATAAATTAAAAAAAAAAATAAATAAATAAATAAATTAATAATTAATTTAAATTAATTAAATAAATTCCAAATAAATAGATTAAAGACGGAAAAATAAATAAAATAAATAAATAATTACATAAATAAAAATAATTAATAAATTTTCTGTTGTAATTGAGTAAAAAGAATAAAAATAAAAACACTAAATAAGGGAAAAATTAAATATTAATTTATTAAATAAAATAATAAATATATAATATAACGTATAAGCCCCCTGAAACGGGGGGCTTATAACTTCGTCACTCCCTGAGTGTTCTTTAATTTATATAATATAATATAATTAATAGATTAATTTAAATCTAAATAGTATAATATATAACATGTAAATGGGTAATACATTATATTATGCTATGATGTAGTACAGTATAATATATATATATATATATTATCAATAATATAATTACAATATATATGAAATAATATAATACAATTACAATAAATACTAATATAAATCTAATGTTATATAATGAAATTTAATAAATTAAATTAATAAATTAATTAACAAATTAAAATAAATTAATAAATAATAATAAAATGAATAAATTTAAATAAAAATAAAATAAATAAAACAAATAATAATAATAAGTCTCAGCGATTAAATAAATATCAAATAATAATCAACTAAATAATAAATAATTATAAAAATAAGAAATAAATAAATAGTAACATACATAAATAATGAAATAAATATAATTAAATTAATAAAATATTAGGAAGATAAGAAAAAATAAAATAAAAATTATAAATAAAAAAATAAATAAAATAATGTATATTTAATATTTTAATTAAATAAAAATTATGGAAAAAATACAATATATAAAAAAAAATAACTTTGCTCAGGGCGAAAGTTTTTTTCGCGTATTTATCTGCCGAATGTGTTTTGCAATAACGTACTAGACATTATAAAACATCAAATTTAAACACACATTATGGCATTGAATTTTTTCCATTATTTTGACCAAAATTCATTTTCTCTGAGGTGCCTCGAAATATTTTTATTTCTCCTAAACTTTGTGTTCATTTAAAATTGTTCTTGCATTTTAAAATATACAACCAGAGACTGTTGCCCCTTACGATTAGAGTTACAAGAGTGCAGTTAACAAGATATATCACAATGGCATTGGAATTTTTACTTGTATTTAATCGAAATTTCATGACTCTGTACAGGCTCAAAAATTTTGTGGACATCTAGACATGTTTTCCTTTTAACTAGTACTGGTTTTTAAATTATATTACACCAGGAGACTGTCTGCCCCGTACGAATTAGAGTTACATGGTGCATTAATACTGTATATCCAATCTTCATTGCATTTATCCATTATCTTTGACCAAGAATCATGACCTCGTACGGCCTCCAAAAAATTTATGTGACATCAGACATGTTTTTCCCTTTTAACTGAGTACCTGGTTTTTAATATTACAACCAGAGACTGTTGCCCCGTACGAATAGAGTTACAAGAGTTGCAATAATACTGGTATATCCAAATCTTCATTGAATTTTTCCATTATTTGACCAAATCATGACCTCTGTACGGGCCTCCAAAAAATTATGTGACATCTAGACATGTTTCCCTTTAACAAAAAAAATTAAAAAAAAAAGCAATATTATTTTGTTTTTTAAAATTATATTAAAAACCAGAGACTGTTGCCCCGTACCGATTAGAGTTACATGTGTTGCAATAATACTGTAATATCCAAATCTTCATTGAATTTTCCCATTATTTTGACCAAAACCTCTGTACGGGCCTTCAAAAAATTTATGTGACATCTAGAAATGTTTTCCCTTTTAATTAGTACCTGGTTTAAAAATAATATTACAACTAGAGACTGTTGCCCCGTACGATAGAGTTACAAGTGTTGCAGTTATACAAGTATATCCAAATGGGGCATTGAATTTTCCATTATTTTGACAAAAATTCATGACCTCTGTACGAGCCTCCAAAAAATTATGTGCACATCTGACATGTTTTCCCTTATTAACTAGTACTGTGGGTTTTTAAATAATAATTTACACGAGGGGAACTGTTGCCCCGTACGTGATTAGAGTTTAAACAGTGTTGCAGTTATACAAGTATATCCAAATGGGGTTGAATTTTTCCATTATTTTGACCAAAATTCATGACCTCTTTACGGCCTCCAAAAAATGATGTGAATCACGACATGTTTTCACCTTTTAACATAGACATTGGTTTTAAAATAATAGTACAACCAGAGACTGGTTGCCCCGACGATTAGAGTTACAGGTTGCCAATTAATATGGTATATAAATCTTCATGAATTTTCATTATTCTCATAACAAATTGGTCATGGACCTCTGTACGGGCCTCCAAAAATTTATGTGACATCTAGAACATGTTGGCATTTTTAACTAGTACCTGGTTTTTAAGAATAATCATTACAACCAGCAGACTTTAGCTCGTACGATTAGAGTTAACAAGAAGCTTGCCAATAATACGTTGGTATATCAAAATCTTCATTGAATTTTTCCATTATTTTGGACCCAAATTCATGACCTCTGTTACGGGCCTCCAAAAATTTATGTGACATCTAGACATGTTTTCCCTTTTTATAACTAGTACATGGTTTTTAAAATTAATATTACAAACAGAGGATGTTCCGTTACGATTAGAGTTACAAGAGTTGCATATATACTAGTATTTCCAAGTCATCATTGAATTTTTCCATTATTTTGAGACCAAAATTCATGACCTCTGTACGGGCCTCAAAAAAATTTATGTGACATCTAGACATATTTGTCCCTCTTAACTAGTACCTGTTTTGTAAAATAATATTACAACCAGATGCCCCGTACGATTAAAGTTACAAGAGTTGCAAATTTACTGGTATTCCAATTCATCATTGAATTTTACCATTATTTTGACCCCACATTCATGACCTCTGTACGGCCTCCAAAAAATTTTTATGTGACATCTAGACATGTTTTCCCTTTTACTAGTACCTGGTTTTTAAAAATAATATTACAACTAGAGACTGTTGCCCCGTACCGATTAGAGTTACAAGTGTCTGCAGTAACAAGTATGCCAAATGGGCATGAATTTTCCATATTTGTGACCAAACATCATGACTCTTACGAGCCTCCAAAAAAATTTATGGATAGTCTAGCATGTTTACCTTTTAACTAGTACCTCGTTTTTAAAATATTATACAACCAGAGACTGTTGCCCCGTAACAATTAGAGTTACAAGTGTTGCAATAATACTGGTATATCCAAATCTATGAATTTTTCCATTATTTTGACCCACATTCATGACCTCTGTACGGCCTCCAAAAAATTTATGTGACATCTAGACATGTTTTCCATGTTAACTAGTATCAGTTTTAAAATAATAGTACACCAGAGGACTGTTGCCCGTACGATTAGAGTTACAAGAGTGGCAAATATACTGGTATTTCCAAGTCATCATTGAATTTTTCCATTATTTTGACCAAAATTCATGCCCTCTGTACGGGCCTCAAAAAATTTATGTGAATCTAGACATGTTTTCTTTTAACTAGTACATTGCGTTTAAAATAATATTACAACGAGACTGTTGCCGTACGCATTTAGAGTTACAGAGTTGCAGTTATACAAGTATATCCAAATGGGGCATTGAATTTTTATTATTTTGACAAAAATTCATGACCTCTGTACAGCCTCCAAAAAAATTTATGTGACATCTAGACATGTTTTGTCCCTTTTAACTATTACTTGGTTTTAAATATATTTACAACAGAACTGTTGCCCCGCTACGCTTAGAGTTAATGTGGTTGCAATTAATTACTTGGTATATCCCAAATCTTCATTGAATTTTTCCATTATTTTGACCAAATTCATGACCTCTGTACGGCCTCCAAAAAATTTATGGACATCTAGGACAGTTTTCCCTTATAACTAGTACCTGGTGTTGTTTAAATAATATAAAAACCAGAGATGTTGCCGACGATTAGAGTACAAGATTGCAATAATTACTTGGTATATCCAATCTTCATTGAATTCTTTTCCATTTAATTTTGACCAAAATTCATGACCTCTGTACGGGCCTTCAAAAAATTTATGTGACATCTAGAAATGTTTCCCTTTTAACTAGTACTTGGTTTTTAAAAAAATAATATTACAACCAGAGACTGTTGCCCCGTACGATTTATAGGTTACATGTGTCGCAATAAATACTGCGTATATCCAAAATCTTCAATTGAATTTTTCCATTATTTGACCAAAATTTATGATGACCTCTGTACGGCCTCCAAAAAATTTATGTGACAATCTAGACATGTTTTCCCTTTTAAATAGTACCTGGGTTATTAAAATAATATTACAACTAGAGACTGTTGCCCCGTACGTATGTTACAAGTGTTTTTTTTTTTTTTTTTGTTTTTTTTTTTTCTTGCAGTTATACAAGTAGTATCAAAATTGGCATTGAAATTTTCCATTATTTTGACCAAAATTCATGACCTCTGTATGGGCCTGCAAAAAATTTATGTAACATCTAGACATGTTTTCCCTTTTAACTAGTACCTGGTTTTTAAATAATTCTAAACCAGAGACTGTTGGCCGTGACCGATAGAGTTACAAGTGTGCAGTTATACAAATATATCAATGGGTCACTTGAATTTTCATTATTTTGACAAAATTCATGACCTCTGTACGAGCCTCCAAAAAATTTTATGTGACATCTAGACATGTTTTCCCTTTAACTAGTACTTCGTTCTTTAAAATAATATTACCAAAACCCAGAGACTGTTTGCCCGCTACAATTAGAGTTACAACTTGTTGCAATAATACTGGTAATCCAAATCTCATTGAATTTTTCCATTATTTTGACGACCCAAATTCATGACCTCTGTACGGGCCTCCAATAAATTTATGTGACATCTAGACATGTTGGTCCTTTTAACTATAGTACTGTTTTTAATAATAATATTTACAACCAGAGATGTTAATCTTACGTTAGAGTTACAAGAGTTGCAATAATACTGGTATATCCAAATCTTATTGAATTTTTTCATTATTTTGACCCAAATTCATTGACCTTGCTGTACGGCCTCCAAAAAAATAATGTTTGACATCTAGACAGTTTCCATTTAACTAGATACATGTTTTTTAAAATAATATTACAACCAGAGCACTGTTGCCCCGTACGATTAAAGTTACAAGAGTTGCAAATTTACTGGTATTTCCAAGTCATCATTGAATTTTTCCATTATTTTGACCGACCAAAATTCATGCCCTCTTGTACGGGCCTCAAAAAAATTTATTGACATCTAGACATATTTTCCCTTTTAACTAGTACCTGGTTTTAAAATAATATTACAAACAGAGACTGTTGTCCCGTACGATTAGAGTTACAAGAGTTGCAATTATACCTGGTATTTCCAAGTCATCATTGAATTTTACCATTATTTTGACCAAAATTCACTCTGTACGGCCTCCAAAAAATTTATGTTGACATCTAGACATGTTGTCCCTTTTAAATAGTACCTGGTTTGTAAAAAGATAATATTACAACTAGAGACTGTTGCCCCGTACGATTAGAAGTTACAAGTGTTGCAGTTATACAAGTATATCCAAATGGGGCATTGAATTTTTCTTTATTTAGATCGAAATTCATGACCTCTGTACAGGCCTCAAAAAATTTATGAATCTAGACATGTTTTCCTCTTTAACTAGTAATTGTTTTAAATTATATTAACCAGAGGCTGTTGCCCCGTAGATTAGAGTTACATGTGTTGCAATAATACTGGTATTTCCAAACTTCATGAATTTTCCATTTATTGTTGACCAAAATTCAGTTGACCTCTGTACGCGGCTCCAAAACAATTTATGTGACATCTAGACATGTTTTCCCTTTAACTCAAGTACCTGGTTTTTAAAATAATATTACACCAGAGACTGTTGCCCCGTACGATTAGAGTTACAAGTGTTGCAATAATACTGGTATATCCAAATCTTCATTGAATTTTTCCATTATTTTGACCCACATTCATGACCTCTGTACGGGCCTTCCAAAAAAATTTATGTTAAATCTAGACATGTTTTCCTTTTAACTAGAAAAAAAAAAAAAAAAAAAAAAAAAAAAAAAAAAAAAAAAAAAAAAAAAAAAAAAAAAAAAAAAATAAAAAAAAAAACTACCTCATTTTTAAAATAATATTACAATAGAGACTGTTGCCCGCTACGATCATAGAGTACAAGAAGTGCAAAATTTACTGTATTCCAAGTCATCATTGAATTACCATATTTGACTCCAAAATTCAATGACCTCTGTACGGCCTCCAAAAATTTTTGTGACATCTAGAACATGTTTCCCTTTTAACTAGTACCTGCTTATTAAAATAATTTTACAACCAGAGCTGTTGCCCCGTACGATTAGAGTTACAAGTGTTGCAGTTATACAAGTATATCCAAATGGGGCATTGAATTTTTACTTTATTTAGATCGAAATTCATGACCTCTGTACACAGGCCTCCAAAAAATTTATGTGACATCTAGACATGTTTTCCCTTTTTAACTCGTACTTAATTTCTTAAAATAATATTACAAACAGAGACTGTTGCCCCGTACGATATAGAGTTACATGGGTTGCAATAATACTAATATATCCAAATCTCATTGATTTTTAAAATTATTGTTGACAAACTTCATGACCTCGTACGGGCTCGAAAAAATTTATGTGAAACATCTAGACATGCTTTTCCCTTTACTAGTACCTGGTTGTAAATAATATTACAACACGAGACTGCTTGCCCGTACGATTAGAGTTAAAAGAGTTGGCAGATAATAAGCTGGTAATATCCAAATCTTCATTTGGAATTTTTACAATTATTCTTGACCAAAATGTCCATGACCTCTGGTTACGGGCTCAAAAATTTATGTGACATCTAGACATGTTGGCCTTTTAAACTAGTACTTGGTTTTTAAAATAATATTAAAACCAGAGACTGTTGCCCCGTACGATTAGAGTTACATGTGTTGCAATAATACTGGTATATCCAAATCTTCATTGAATTTTTCTATTATTTTGACCAAAATTCATGACTCTGTACGGGCCTCCAAAAATTTATGTGACATCTAGACATGTATTTTTCTCTTAAACTAGTACCCTGGTTTTTAAAGAATATACAACTAGAGGGGACTGTTGCCCGTACGAATAGAGTTTACCAAGTGTGCCAGTTATAAAGGTAATCCAAATGGGGCATTGAATTTTCCATTATGTTTTGAACAAAATTCATGGACCTCTGTACGAGCCTCAAAAAAAATTTATGTGACATCTAGACATGTTGTTCCCTTTAACTTAGTACTTCGTTTTTAAAAAATTATTACCAACCAGAGACTGTTTGCCCCGTACGCATTAGAGTTACAAGTGTTGTCAGTTATACAAGTATATCCAAATGGGGCATTGAATTTTTCATTATTTTGACCAAAATTCATGACCTCTGTACGAGCCTTCCAAAAAATTTATGTGACATCTAGGCATTTTTCCCTTTTAACTAGTACTTCGTTTTTAAATAATATTACAACCAGAGGACTGTTGCCCCTGTACGATTAGAGTTCAAGTGGTTTTGCCAAGAATACTGGCTATATCCAAAATCTTCATGAATTTTATCCATTATTTTGACGCCAAATTGATGACCTCGTGTACGGGCCCTCCAAAAAAATTATGCTGACATCTAGACATGTTGTCCTTTTAACTAGTACCTGTGTTTAAAATTAAATATTACAACAGAGACTAGTTGCCGTACGATTAGAGTTACAAGAGTTGCAAATTTACTGGTATTTCCAAATCATCATTGAATTTTCCATTATTTTGACCAAAATTTATGACCTCTGTACGGCCTCCAAACAATTTATGTGACGTCTAGACATGTTTCCCTCTTTAACTAGCACCTGGTTTTTAAAATAATATTACAACCAGAGGACTGTTGCCCGTACGATTAGAGTTACAAGGGTTGCATATATACTGGTATTTCCAAGTCATCATTGAATTTTTCCATTAATTTGACCAAAATTCATGCCCCTCTGTACAAGCCTCCAAAATATTATGTGACATCTAGACATGTTTTTCCTTTTAACTAGTACATGGTTTTAAAATAATATTACAACCAGAGACTGTTGCCCCGTACAATTAGAGTTACAAGAGTTGCAATAATACTGGTATATCCAAATCTTCATTGAATTTTGCATTATATTAGACCCAAAATTCATGACTCTGTACGGGCCTCAAAAAATTTATGTGACATCTAGAAATGTTTTCCCTTTTAACTAGTACCTAGGTTTTCTAGACTTAATATTACAACCAGAGAATGTTGCCCCGTACGATTAGAGACATGTGTTGCAATAATACTGGTATATCCAAATCTTCATTGAATTTTTCCATATTTGACAAAAATTCCATGACTCTGTACGGCTCCAAAAAATTATGTTGGACAGTCTAGACATGTGCCCTTTTAAACTAGTACCTGGTTTTTAAAATAATGATTACAACCAGAGACTGTTGCCCCGTACGATTCAGAGTTACAGAGTGCAATAATACTGTATAATCAATTCTTCATGAATTTTCCAATGATCTTTGACCAATTCATGACCTCTGTACGCGGCCTCCAAAAAACTTTATGTGACATCAGACATGTTCCCTTTAACTAGTACATGGTTTTTAAAAATATATTACAACCAGAGACTGTTTTGCCCGTACGAGTTTCAGAGTTACAAGAGTTGCCAAAATTTACTTAGATTTCCAAAGATCATCATTGAACTTTACCATTATTTGACCAAAATCGATGACCGCATTGTACGGGCCTCCCAAAAAATTTATGTGACATCTAGAAATGTTTTTCTTTTTTAACTAGTACCTGGTTTTTAAAATATAATTACAACAAGAGACTGTTCGTACGATTAGAGTTACAAGTGTTGCAGTTATACAAGTATATCCAAATCGGCAATGAATTTTTCCATTATTTTGACCAAAATTCAATGGACCTCTGTAGAGCCTCCAAAAAAATTTATGGACATCTAGAATGTATTTCCCTGTTTAACTAGTACGTCGTTTTAATAA
The DNA here is from genome assembly GCA_015478945.1 of Trachelipus rathkii. Taxonomy (NCBI): domain Eukaryota; kingdom Metazoa; phylum Arthropoda; class Malacostraca; order Isopoda; family Trachelipodidae; genus Trachelipus; species Trachelipus rathkii. The sequence continues at coordinate 8,583 of JABUQX010059837.1, read as the reverse complement.
TCATTACAACAGAGACTGTTGCCGTACGATTAGGAGTACGAAAAGTGTTCAATATACTGGTATATCCAAATGTCTTTCATTAATTTTTCCTTATTTTTGACCCACATTCATGACTCTGTACGGGCCTTCCAAAAAAATTTATTACATCATAGACATGTTTTCCCTTTAACATACCTGGTTCTTTAGAATAAATTTACAACCAGAGATGTTGCCCCGTTTACGATTAGAGTTACATGCTGTTCCAATAATATGGTATATCCAAATCTTCACCCCCTTGAATTTTCCATATTTTGATTTAAAATTTATGACCTCTGTACGGCCTCCAAAAAATTTATGGGACATCTAGACATGCTTTTCCCTTTTAACTAGTACCTGGTTTTTAAAATTAACATATACACCGGAGACTGTTGCCCCGTTACGATTAAGAGTACAGAGTTGCAAGAAACTTGGATATCCAAAATCTTCATTGAATTTTTCATTATTTGACCCAAATTCATGACCTCTGTACGGGGCCTCCAAAAAAATTTATGTGACATCTAGACGAGTTGGCCCATTCTCTACTATGGTTTTTAAAATAATATTACAACCCAGAACTGTTGCCCGTACATAGAGTTACAGAGTTGCAAATTTACTTGGTATTTCCAAGTCCATCATTGCAATTTCCATTATTTGACGACAAAATTCATGCCCTCTGATCGGCCTCGCAAAAAATTTATTGTCAACATCTTAGACATATTTTCCCTTATAACTAGTACATGGTTTTTAAAATAATATTACAACCAGAGACTGTTGCCCCGTACAATTAGAGTTACAAGTGTTGCAATATTACTGGTATATCCAAATCTTCATTGAATTTTTCCATTATTTTGACCCACATTCATGACCTCTGTACGGGCCTCCAAAAAATTTATGTGACATCTAGACATGTTTTCCCTTTTAACTAGTACCTGGTTTTTAAAATAATATTACAACCAGAGACTGTTGCCCCGTACGATTAGAGTTACAAGAGTTGCAATAATACTGGTATATCCAAATCTTCATTGAATTTTTCCATTATTTTGACCCAAATTCATGACCTCTGTACGGGCCTCCAAAAAATTTATGTGACATCTAGACATGTTTTCCCTTTTACCTACTTTTAACTAGTACATGGTTTTTAAAATAATATTACAACTAGAGACTGTTGCCCCGTACGATTAGAGTTACAAGTGTTGCAGTTATACAAGTATATCCAAATGGGGCATTGAATTTTTCCATTATTTTGACCAAAATTCATGACCTCTGTATGAGCCTCCAAAAAATTTATGTGACATCTAGACATGTTTTCCCTTTTAACTAGTACCTGGTTTTTAAAATAATATTACAACCAGAGACTGTTGCCCCGTACGATTAGAGTTACAAGTGTTGCAATAATACTGGTATATCCAAATCTTCATTGAATTTTTCCATTATTTTGACCAAAATTTATGACCTCTGTACGGGCCTCCAAAAAATTTATGTGACATCTTAGACATGTTTTCCTTTTAACTAGTACCTGGTTTTTTAAAATAATATTACAACCAGAGACTGTGCCCGTACGATTTAGAGTTACAGAGTTGCAATTTACTGGGTATTTGCAAGTCATCATTGAATTTTACCATTATTTTGAAAAAAATTCATGACCTCTGTACGGCTCAAAAATTATGTAACATCTAAGACATTTTGGCCCTTTTAACTAGTACCTGGTTGTTAAAATAATATTACAACTAGAGCTGTTGCCCCGTACGATTAGAGTTACAAGTGTCTGCAGTATATACAATATACACAAAATGGGCATTGAATTTTACTATTAGATCGAAAATTTCATGACCTCTGCTACAGGCCTCAAAAAATTTATTTGGTGACATCTAGACATGTTTTCCCTTTTAACTAGTACTTGGTTTTTAAAATAATACAACCAGAGACTGTTGCCACGTACGATTAGAGTTACATGTGTTGCAATAATACTGGTATATCCAAATCTTCATTGAATTTTTCCATTATTTTGACCAAAATTCATGACCTCTGTACGGGCCTCCAAAAAATTTATGTGACATCTAGACATGTTTTCCCTTTTAACTAGTACATGGTTTTTAAAATAATATTACAACCAGAGACTGTTGCCCCGTACGATTAGAGTTGCACAAGAGTTGCAAATTTACTGGTATTTCCAAGTCATCATTGAATTTCCATTATTTTGACCGACCAAAATTCATGCCCTCTGTACGGGCCTCCAAAAAATTTATGTGACATCTAGACATGTTTTCCCTTTTAACTAGTACCTGGTTTTTAAAATAATATTACAACCAGAGACTGTTGCCCCGTACAATTAGAGTTACAAGTGTTGCAATATTACTGGTATATCCAAATCTTCATTGAATTTTTCCATTATTTTGACCCACATTCATGACCTCTGTACGGGCCTCCAAAAATTTATGTGACAGCTAGACATGTTTTCCCTTGTTTAACTAGGAACCTGGTTTTTAAAAATAATATACAATCAGAGACTGGTTGCCCCGTACGATGAGAGTTACAAGAGTTGCCAAAGTTACTGGGTATTCAAGTCTTCATTGAATATTTCCGTTATTTTGACCAAAATTCATGCCCTCTGTACGGGCCTCCAAAAATTATGTGACATCTAGACATGTTTCCCTTTTAACTAGTACATGGTTTTTAAAATATTACAACCAGAGACTGTTGCCCGTACGATTAGAGTTACAAAAGGTGTTGCAGTTATACAAGTATATCCAAATCGGCAATGAATTTTTCCATTATTTTGACCAAAATCCATGACCTCTGTACGGGCCTTCAAAAAATTTATGTGACATCTAGGACATGTTTCCCTTTTAACTAGTACCTTTTTAAAATAATATAACAACCAGAGACTGTTGCCCGTAGCGATTAGAGTTACAAAGTGTTGCAATAATACTGTATATCCAAATCTTCATTTAATTTTCCTAATTTTGACCACATTTATGGACCTCTGTACGGGCCTCCAAAAAATTTATGTGACATCTATGACATGTTTTCCCTTTTAACTAGACCTGGTTTTTAAAAATAATAGTAACAACCGAGAGACTGTTGCCGTACGATTAGAGTTACAGAGTTGAAATTTACTGTATTTGCAAGTCAATCAATGAATTTTAAAATATTTTGACCAAATCATGACCTCTGTACGGGCCTCAAAAAAATTTATGTCTAGACATGTTTTCCCTTTTAACTAGTACCTGGTGTTAAGAATAATATTACAACTAGAAATGGTGCCCCGTACGATAGAGTCCCAAACTGGCAATCATCGCAGGTATGAAATTCGGTAATGACGTTCACGTTTTATTAGATCAAATTTCATGGATTGACGAATCTCCGTTTTTTAATCGTGGCATCCAGCACATGTGTCCCTTTACCTAGCATCGCACTTTCAAAAATATATTACAACAGAGACTTGTTGCCACGTACGATTAGAGTTACAAGAGTTGCAATAATACTGGTATATCCAAATCTTCATTGAATTTTTCCATTATTTTGACCAAAATTCATGACCTCTGTACGGGCCTCCAAAAAATTTATGTGACATCTAGACATGTTGTCCCTCTTAACTAGTACCTGGTTTTTAAAATAATATTACAACCAGAGACTGTTGCCCCGTACGATTAGAGTTACAAGAGTTGCAAATATACTGGTATATCCAAATAAGCTTCATTGAATTTTTCCATTATTTTGACCCACATTCATGACCTCTGTACTGGCCTCCAAAAAATTTATGTATAGACATGTTTTCCCTTTTAACTAGTACCTAGTTTTTTAAAATAATATACAACAGAGACTGTTGCCGTACGATTAGAGTTACGAAGAGTTGCAAACTTTACTGATTTCCAACTCTTTATTGAATTTGTCCATTATTTTTGACCAAAATTCATGCCCTCTGTACGGGCCTCCAAAAAAAATTATGTACATCTAGACTGTTTTCCCTTTAAACTAGTACATGTTTTTAAAATAATATTACAACCAGAGACGTGCCCGACGATTAGAGTTATTGAGTTGCAAATTTACGGTATTTGCAAGTCATTCATTGAATTTACACTTATGGTTGACCAAAATCCTACCCTTGACGGCCTCCAAAAAATTAATGTGACATCTAGACATTTTTTCCCTTTATATAGTACATGGTTTCAAAATAATATTACAACCAGAGACTGTAGCCCCGCACGATTAGAGTTACAAGTGTTGCAGTTATACAAAGTATATCAAATGGCGCATTGAATTTTTACTTTAGTAGATCGAAATTCATGGACCCTGTACAGGCTCAAAAAATTTATTGTGACTCTAGACATGTTTCTTTTAATAGTACTTGGTTTTTAAAAATCTATTACAACCAGGAAGGCTGGTTCGCCCGTACGGATGGTTAGACGTTACATGTGTCTTGCAATAAATTTGGTATATCCAAAATCGTTCATGAATTTTTCCATTATTTGACCAAAATTTATGACAAGGGCCAAAATGTCTAGATGTCACATAAATTTTTATGAGGCCCGTACAGAGATCATGAATTTTGGTCAAAATAATGGAAAAATTCATGAAGATGTTGGATATACCAGCTTTATTGCAACACTTATTAACTCTATCGTACGGGCAACAGTCTCTGGTTGTAATATTATTTTAAAAACCATGTACTATTAAAAGGGAAAACTTGTCTAGATGTCACAAATTTTCGGAGGCCAGTACAGAGGCTCATGAATTGTGGCAAAATAATGGAAAAAAGTCAATGAAGATTTGAGTAGACCAGTATTTGCAACACATGATAGCCTCTTAATCGTTAACGGAGGCAACAGGCTCTGGTTGTAATACTTTAATTTAAAAACCATAAGTACTAGTTAAAGGGAAAACATGCTTCTAGATGTCACATAAATTTTTGGAGGCCTGTACAGAGGTCATGGAATCGATCTTAAATAAAGTAAAAAATTCAATATGCCCCATTTGGATATACTTGTATAACTGCAACACTTGTAACTCTAATCGTACGCGGGCAACAGTCTTTAGTTAGGTAATATTATTTAAAAAACAGGGTACTAGTCTAAAAGGGAAAAAACATGATCATAGATGTCACATAAATTTTTTTGGAGCCCGTACAGAGGTCATGAATTTTGGTCAAAATTACGGAAAAATTCAATGATTTGGATATACCAGTATATTTGCCACTCTTGTAACTCTAATCGTACGGGCAACAGTCCTCTGCGTTGTAATATTATTTTGAAAACCATCTACATTAAAGAGAAAACAGGTCTAGATCTCACATCAATTTTTGGAGCGCCCGACAGAGGGCATGATTTTTGGTCAAATAATGCGAAAAATTCAATGATGACTTGGAAATACCAGTAAATTTGCAACCTCTTGTAACTCTAACCGTACGGGGCAACAGTCTCTGGTTTTAATATTATTTTAAAACCAGTACAAGTAAAAGGAACACATGTCTAGGATGTCGACATAATTTTTTTGGAAGGCCCGTCAGGAGGTCATGAATGTGGGTCAAAATAATGGAAAAATTCGAATGAAGATTTGGATATACCAGTATTATTGCAACACTTGTAACTCTAATCGTAACTAATCGTACGGGGCAACAGTCTGTGGTTGTAAATATTATTTTAAAACCGAAGTACTTAAGTTCAAGAGGAAAACATGTCTAGATGTTCACATAAATTTTTTGCAGGCCCGTACAGAAGGCATGAATTTTGGTCAAAATAATAATGGAAAAATTCAATGCCCCATTTGGATATACTATGTAAACTTGCCACAACACTGTGTAACTCAATCGTAACGGGGCAACAGGGATTCTCTAGTTGTAATATATTTTAAAAACAGCGTACTAGTAAAAGGGAAAACATGTCTAGATGTCACATAAAATTTTTTTGGAGGCCCGTACAGATGTCATGAATTTTGGTCAAAATAATGGTAAATTTCAATGATGACTAGGAAATACCAGTATATATGCAACTCTTGTAACTCTAATCGTACGCGGGGCAACAGTCTTGGTTGTAAATATTATTTTTAAAAACCACTGTACTAGTTAAAAGGGAAAAATATTGATCTAGACTGTCACATAAATTTTGGAAGGCCCGTACAGAGGTCATAAATTTTGGTCAAATAATGGAAAAATTCAGAAACTTGGAAATACAGTAAATTTGCACTCTTGTAACTCTAATCTGACGGGGGCAACAGTCCCTGGTATGTAATATTATTTTGACAAAACCCATGGTACTCAGTTAAAGGAACAAACATGTCTAGATGTACATAAATTTTTTGCGGAGGCCCATTACAGAGGTGATGGATTTTGCGTCAAAATAGATCGGTAAATTCAATGATGACTTGGAAATACCACGTAAATTTGCAACTCGTTGATAACTCTAAATACGTCTTCTACTTCTGTTGTAAATTATTTTAAAAACCATGTACTAGTTAAAAAGGAAAAATTTCTAAGGGTTCAATAAACTTTCTTCGGAGGCCAGACAGGGGGCAATGATTTTGCTCGGGTCAAAATATGGCAAAAATTCAATGATACTTGGAAATGCCAGGAAAAATTTGCAACTCTTGTAAGCCTACATTGTACGGGGCCACAGTCCCTGGTTGTGAATATTATTTTAAAAACATGTACTAGTTTAAAAGGGAAAAACATGTCTAGATGTGCACATAACTTTTTTTATGAGCTCGATAACAGAGGTCTTATGAATTTGGTCAAAATAATGCGAAAATTCAATGAAATTTGAGATATCCAGTATTATTTGCAACTCTTGTAACTCTAATCGTACGGGCGGCCAACCAGATCTCTGGTGGTAAATGATTGCTTAACAAACTCAGGTACACATTGAAAAGGGGGAAAGACAGATGTGTTCTTAGATGTCACATAAGATTTTTGGGAGCGCCCGTACAGAGGTTCATGAATTGACGGTCAAAATAATGGACAAATTCGAAATGATGACCTTGGAAATACGCAGTAAATTTTGCAGATTTCTTGTAACTCAATGTGTACGGGCAACATCTCTGGGGTTGTAATATGATTTTAAAAACCAGGTACTAGTTAAAAGAAAAAGAGGGAAAACATGTCTAGATGTCACATTAAATTTATTTTGGAGGCCACGTACAGAGTCATGAAGTGGGTCAAATAATTAGGAAAAACTTCAATGAAGATTGGATATACCAGTATTTGCAAACACTTGTAAATCTAATCGTCGGCAACAGTCTCTGGGTTGTAAATTTATTTTTAAAACCAGTACTAGGTTAAAAGGCAAACATCGCTCTAGAGTGTCACAATTTTTCGGAGCCCGTAACAGAGTCATGAATTTTGGTCAACAAGAATGAAAAATTCAATGAAATTTGATATACCAGTAAATATATCTGCAAACATTAACTCTAATCGTAGGCAGAGCACAGTTCTGGTTTAATAATAATTTAAATACGAAACGTACTAGTTAATTAAGGAAAACCATGTCTAGCATGTCACATAAATTGTTTGGAGGCCATGTACAGAGGTCATGAAATTTCGACTAAAAAAGTAAAAATTCAATGCCCCATTTGGATATACTTGTATATTTGCAACACTTGTAACTCTAATCGTACGGGGCAACAGTCTCTGGTTGTAATATTATTTTAAAAACCAGGTACTAGTTAAAAGGGAAAACATGTCTAGATGTCACATAAATTTTTTGGAGGCCCGTACAGAGGTCATGAATTTTGTTCAAAATAATGGTAAAATTCAATGATGACTTGGAAATACCAGTAAATTTGCAACTCTTGTAACTCTAATCGTACGGGGCAACAGTCTCTGGTTGTAATAATATTTTAGAAACCAGGTACTAGTTAAAAGGCAACATGTCTAGATTTCACATAAATTTTTTGGAGGCCCGTACAGAGGGCATGAATTTTGGTCAAATAATGGAAAGAACAATTCAATCGATGGACTTGAAATACCAGGTAAATTTGCAAAACTCTTGAACATCTAATCGTCGGGGCAACGAGTCTCTGGTGTGTAATATTATTTAAAACCAGTACAAGTTAAAAGGAAACATGCTCTAATGTCACATAAATTTTTGGAGGCCCGTACAGAGGTCATGAATGTGGGTCAAAATAAAATGGAAAAATCAAATAAGATTTGGATACTATACGTATTATGTGCAACTTGGAACTCTTAATTCGTACGGAGGCAACAGTCTCTGGTTGTAATATTATTTAAAACGATATACTAGTTAAAAGGAAAACATGTCTAGATGTCACATAATTTTTTGGAGCGTACAGAGGTCATGAATTTTGGTCAAAATAATGGAAAAAATCAATGTCCCATTTGTATACTTGTATAACTGCAACACTTGTAACTCTAATCGTACGGGGCAAAAGTCTCTAGTTGTAATATTATTTCAAAAACAGTACTAGTCAAGGGAAAAACATGTCTAAGATGTCACATAAATTTTTCTGGGAGCCCGATACAGAGGTCATGCAATTTTGGTCAAAATAATGGTAAAATTCAATAGATTACTTGATAAAAATACCAGGTAAATTTGCCAACTCTTGTTAACTCTA
>JABUQX010059836.1:27500-29978 GCA_015478945.1 Trachelipus rathkii | reverse complement strand
AGCATATACCTCCCTACAACACTCAGTTAACTTATTCCCCTATAATTTTCTACAGTCCCCTTTTCTCCCTTTACCCTTATATAAAGGGTACTATATTACCGCTCTCCTCCAAATCCCTTGGAACTATACCCTCATAAACGCTTTATTACACAACTTCCAAATCAATCAATCACCATCCATCTCCCCTCCATTCTTGATCATTTCACCAGTATTTCATCTATTACCTGCAGATTTAACATTCTTTTTCAACTTTTTCACTCTACCCATTTACCTCCTCCTTACTAATAACCTCATCCCAAAATACCGTATTCCTTCTTGCACCATCAAACCCACACACATTCACTATCACCTCTTCATACTTGTTAATATTGTGCAGATTCTCGAAGTGTTCTTCCACACTCTCTCACACCTACTTCATCAGTTACAAAACACCATCCCTATTCATTATTTAAAGAATTTCCCTTATTCTCATTTCTTATCCTTCGCGCTTCCTTCCAGAAAGCTTCCTATTCCCTTTGTAAGTCCCATTCATCCTCCTTCGAAACTGTTCATTTACCTCTTGTTTTCTCCTACGTATACACCTTTAGTATTTCTTTTTTCCTCCTTATATAATCCAAGCATCTTTCTTTTGAGTCTTCATCATTTGCTTTTAGTACATTTCAACCACGCTTTCTTTTTTACTTAACCGCTTTCATCACTCTTCATTCCACCATTCATGTGAACATTCTTACTCCTTACTTTAGCACATCCACTTACTTCCTTTTGCACTACTAACAATTGCTTCCTTCATTTGCCCCCAGATTTGTTCATTTATCAACTTGTTCACATTCAACCGTTTTACTAGCGAGCGCTGTTACATACTTATCCTTATTACCTTGTTCACTTAACTTTCTCACTCTTAATTTTACCTACTTCCGTTTCGTATCACGTTCCCTCCATCCAAGCCCCCACTAACTTTAATTTTACATAGAACAACATAATGATCCGAAATCCCATTCCTAAACCCCTAACTGATTTAACATTCAACACATACTTCAACATATCCTTCTTCACCAACACTAAATCAATCATACTTTTCACTTCATACATCCTAACCTACACAAACCTCTAGTATACTTATGCATACTCTTGTGTTAAAGACAGTATTACTTACACACATACCTCTTTTCTCACAGAAAAATCAATGACCTTCCTACCATTCTCATTTCTCCCGCCACCCCAAAACCAACCTGTATACCATCCCTTTATTTGATCAACCATATCCAACCATTCAGTCCCCCAAAACTATCAAATCTGAAAGCTCCTACTACCCATCCAAACATCATTCCGATATCCCAAAAAATCTACTCTCTTCAACGTTTCCCTCAGATGGACCATACGTCACAAACCACACATACCTTGACTTTTTCAAACTTAATTTAACCATTAGAATTCTTAGGGACTCACACAATTCAAAGTCTACCATAGCTTCATACCACAGGTCACTCATCAAATTGCAACTCCTCTCTTTCCTCTCTTCATTCTCTTCCACAACCAGCACGCCACAACATTTCACATCACACCACTCAATTTCACCTTTTTCTTTCATCTTTTTTCAGTCACAGCGAGCAAAATCAAATTTGCCCTTTCTAAATACATCCATCACCTCTCTCCTCTTCTTCCTCAACATTTATTCCTCTGCATTCCATGTACCATACGATTTCATACAGTTTCGCCGATGATAGAAGGCCACCGTTTCGGGCGATCACGACCTTCTCGAGGACCTGCATTAGCATTCCTGGCAAGAAATAGATGGTTGTAGGCAGCCAACAGAGGGCACGTCCCTAATATATATATATATATAATATATATATACTATATATATATAATATATATATATATATATATTATATATATAATATATATAATATATATATATAATATATATTATATATATATAATATATATATATATATAATATATATTAATATATATTATATATATATATGTGTGAATAAAAAATTTAATTAGATATATATATATATATATATATATATATATATATATATATATATATATATATATATAATATATATATATATTATTTTATTATTTATAAAATAAAGAAATGAATTTAATATCGAATAATTCCTTTTGCCTGAACATTAGAGGGTGTGTCAATTAACAAGAAGGAAGGGAGTGGTTTTAAAAATTGGAGTGTGTCTGATAGAAGTTGGTTATGTATCCATGGTTGTTTAATATTTTTGTAGATATTGTAGTTAAGGATATGGATAGATTTGTGAAAGGAGCTGATATGAATCTGCATGAGAGTAATTGGGAGATAAGCGTTTTACTTTTTGCTGACGATTCTGTGTTGATTGCCGATACAAAAGAAAAACTGCTTGATTTGGTGCTTGAGTTTGAACGAGTGTGCCAAGGAAAAGGATTAAAAATTAATTCAGCTAAAAGTAAAGTGATGGAAATTAGTACAAAACCCAA
>JABUQX010059836.1:20000-22500 GCA_015478945.1 Trachelipus rathkii | reverse complement strand
TTGATTTCACTGTAGTGAAAAATGATTCATCCTCATCCGCATCTGCATCCTCATTTGAAGTAAGTTACTCCTATCTAATTTAAAAAAAAAATGAGGAATTTCAAACATTTGCGGATAATCTTTTAATTCTTCAATCTTTTCCTAGATGTTATGACCATTTATTAATTGTGGCTGGGTCAAACGATGACTTAATGACATAGAATTGATCCTCTTTGAGAGTTCCTAAAAGAACATGGAAAAGTTGCCAGTTACTTTAATTCTCTTTCTACCTTTGTCTGGGTGTTATATATGATGTTATAACAATTAACGACTGGCTCCAAGGATAACATAATTACCCAGAATACGGAGAGGACCCTTAGTTATAGATGATTTAACTTGATAGGCAGGACAAACATAAAAAAGATGATTATTTTAACTTTCAAATGGGACGATTCAGACAAAACATGGGATAGCCTTTTAGAAGTTCTAGAAGGTGTTATGGACCATAATGTAGGAAAAGGGCAATGGTGGATGCAGGCCAGTTTAGGATAATCAATGAAAACGTGGTGAATAGATTGTGGCGTGTGTGGAAGGCAAAATTTGCAAGCGGATGGAGGATCCCGTGACATGTAGTGGCTGTGCGTAATATTAATGTGGCCAATGCGAAGGTGTACGATGATCACATCCTGCTAACGATTTCGTTGTTGAGAGGAAGACCACCCACCCATGTTCGACTTTATATTTATGTTTTGTCCCTGACTGATAACTCACCCAACACTTCTGCCATTAAGACCGGAAGCCTTGTCAGAGAGCAGGATAATAATCAGTTGATGGAAGGCTACCTTCTTGAATGGCATCCGAGAAGTACCTAGAACAGCTACGGAAAGAGGAGGAGGCTACACTGGCCTTTCTATCAGCAGTTTCATTGCCAGTCACCCAGTGTTAAAAGACGGTTATATGTATGATCTTCCCCTTTCACTGTTGAAAATTTGGCAGAACAGTGTTAAATCTTAATCTTTGAAAGGCTTCAGGATAGTGGGAAGAGCTCGAACTATAGCCTAATGCATCTGCAACAGCTGCTGGGGCAGAGATCGTGTAGGTTATATCTGGCCCATATCGGAGGATTGTGGGTGGAGTGTTGTTGGAGCGGAGAGATATTTTCTTTACAACTTTCCACACTGAAAAAGATGAGTTGTGGAGTTGACAGTCTAAGTATTAGTTCGAAATTATTGTTTCCGCGTTTAGTGATTGATTCGACGAGATTTCGCCTCAGCCGCTTTGAAAATAATCGTGTTTGTGGTGCGAGTCCTTTTATGTTTCCTGTAGAGTTTTTTCTTCTCCCGGTTAGCTTGTGCACACTCTTGCTATTCAAAAAAGTGGTTGCCGATTTCCTACCTGCGGAAGACTGCTGGATGCAAGTTTCTACTGATATACTGATAACCTGCTGGAAGAAGTTAAAAGCCTCGTCAATGGTCGGAAATCGTTCATTGAATGGAGAAAGTGGGATAAATGTGGCCTGGTGAAAAGTGGCCCATTTCGCTCGTTCACAATGCCAGCTGGAATAAGGTTCTAACATTGGGTTTGTGTGCGTTCATGTAAGGCTATCGGGATCCGGTAGGATATAGAATTCTTCCGGGAGTGCTGTAATAGGAAAATAGAAGGAAGAGTTTTGGAGAATTCTGAAGAGCTGAAATAATTCAGCAAGCTATCATAGAGTTGATTGGTGGGTTGTTCGACAGCTGTGGTTGATTGGGCACAATCTATTGATGTCGATTCTTTTGTCTCGTGAATAGATCTACAGTAACGTTTCGAGTTGTATTTTTACAGCGGGGGTCGATGTGTACTGTGTTTGGAATTATATATTTTATATTTTAGCGAAAAACCCTTGGTTTGGTGTCTAATCTTTTGTTTCTGCTCAGGGACATCCGCTTAGAAGTAGGAGCGATGGTGGGAGATATATTAGGAGACTTAGACACAGGCCTCTTACTTGGGTTTGGCGAACTTATCGGGAGGACAGGGGACAGAGTTTCCCGGCAGGAAGCATTTTCCGAGCCTTGGGGTGGGTGAGCACACGTAGTTTCGTTATTGATTGGTCGAAAATCAGTACTCGCGGTAGGTTTATTGACAGCATCTTACCGCAGGAGATTTGATTGCAGGCTCCTTTCGAACTATTTGGTTAGTCGGTAACATAGGCGGTGAAGGCGGGCAAGTTGCATCAACTACATGAGTCTCGCCGGATTTGGAGGGTGGAGTTATTCTGGAATGGAATTGTGTCGGTGGGTCAACACACAGATACGGGTGAGCTGCTGAAATTGCAGCATAAGATTCTTTTGTCGTGTTGATTAGGATTTTTTCTTTGAACTTTGAATGCGTTCTCTCCGCTCAATTTTTTTGAATGGTTGCATAACTCCAATATTTTCTATTCAACAGGGAAGACGGTCATTTTAAGGAAATTGCGTTGTGGGGTCCCTCACAGTTTTTTGCAGTTCGGGTTGATTTCGGCTGGGAATGTGAAATCCTT